>JAHWFP010074516.1:0-20001 GCA_023313725.1 Lithobius niger
GGTGTTCTTAGTGTCGTCTTGTTTGCTATAGGGATCAACCCCATTGCTCAGCAAGCTGCTGTTCCCCAGTCATTGTTTGTCGATGACTTCGGCCTGCGCTTTCGGGAAGTTCGCATGCAGACCTGCGAGCGGCAGCTACAGCTGGCAATTAAAGTCCAGACCTGGGCGGTAAGTAATGGTTTCCGGTTTTCTCCGGACAAGACTGTGTGCATCCACTTTTGCCGCCAACGAACACTGCACCCGGATCCTTGCCTGTATTTGGGGCAGGCACAAATTCCTGTTGTCCCACAGGCACGTTTCCTGGGTCTGGTGTTCGATTCCAGGTTGTCTTAGCTTCCACAATTACGCCAGCTTAAAGACAAGGCTTTGCGGGCCCTTAACATCTTGCGGGTCCTGTCGAGCACCTCATGGGGTGCCGATCGCGCTGCCATGTTGCGCCTCTACCGAGCCCTTGTCCGCAGCAAACTTGATTATGCGTGTATGGTCTATGATTCGGCTAGTGACTCCACTCTCCAGATGTTGGACACAGTGCATCACAGTGGCCTGCGTGTGGCGACTGGGGCTTTTCGAACTTCTCCAGTGGTCAGCCTCTATGCTGAGGCCTCGGAGCCACCTTTGGCCATTCGTCGGCGACAGCTTGCCATTCAGTATGCTGTGCGTTTGCGTGCTGTGCAATCCAGTCCTGCTTGGTCCATGGTTTTTGGGCCAGACTTGCGAGTCGGTAGACGCAGGGTGGGTAAGGGTGATTTCCGCGATAGGCTCCAGCAGTCCTGTCAGGAGATAGCCTTTGAAATGCCCTGCGTCTTGAGGCTTGGGAGAATGCCAGTTGCCCCTTGGCTTGTCCCAGGTGGCAGTTTCATTTTTGCTCTGGCGTCCCTCCCGAAGGGTTCCACTCTACCAGCAAGGTACTTACAGGAGTTCCGGCGGCTGAGTTCTCAGTACGCCGGTTATCAGCGCCTGTTTACTGATGGGTCGAAGTCCGACGTTGGCGTGGCGTGTGCTTGTGTGTGTAAGGGTGTAACGGTTGCCCATCGCCTTCCATCAGGCTATTCTGTGTTCTCTGCAGAGCTTTTGGCTCTTGGTTTGGCGGTGGAATGGATCCTTGACCTTCAGGGCACGCATTTCATTGTCTTTAGTGATTCCATGAGTGCCCTGGAGTCCTTGGCGAATTACAATCCTCGGAACCCCTTGACACAACGTGTCCAAGCTTTGCTTTCCCGCTTGCCTGGCCAGCGGAAAACCGTGCTTTTCTGCTGGATCCCGGACCATGTTGGGATAGCAGGGAATGAACAAGCTGATTCTGCTGCGAAAGGGGCCCTTTCTGGCCCTCTCGGTAGGGATCTCAGCCTTGTTCCCTCAGATGCCTTTCCAACTCTGCGTCTGAGGTTACACGCTTTTTGGCAAACCTTGTGGGACAGACAGGACGGTAATAAGTTACGGGCCATTAAAGGCACTGTCGAGGAGTGGCACTCGGTGTGTCGCCGCAGTCGCCGTGAGGAGGTTGTGTTGGCCCGTTTGCGAATTGGTCACACCCGGCTTACTCACTGTTTCCTTTTGCGGGGGGTTGACCCTCCTGAATGTTCTTGGTGTCGGCGGCCACTTACGGTCCGGCACTTACTTGTTGATTGTCGCCATCTTGATGGTGTTCGTCGTCGGTTCCATCTTCCGCATGACATTGCGCGTCAGTTGGGCGATAAGTCTGTCCTCCTGTCCGGTGTTTTTCAATTTTTGCAGGAGGTACAGATGTATGACAAGATTTAGATTAGGGGTTTGAATAACATCTCTGTAATGTGTGGTGCAGTGGCAACCCGGACCACTGCACTGTGACTGAGGTTGGCGCTAATGACCAAGTTGTCGACGCGCCATTAAGCCTCAATCCCCCCCCCCCCATCACTCTCGCCATACGCGACGATAAGAGATTCATCCTAGATGATGATATCAAAACCCTGACCATCGGTCATGTCGACTCCAGGACCTGGCAGGAATACAAGGACGACTTTGACTCGGACGTGGAGAAGGCGAGCGTCGCTGTCTGGATCTTTGCCCAAGCCGAAGTCAATATCGCTAAGGAGGCCGAGGAGGATGCAAAAGCATCCCATACATACGAGTTGATAAAGAATTGACAAAGAAGACTGCAGAATCCGATCGCGTGAGCGGTACGAGACACTACCACCAGCGAAGAAAAAGCATAAGAGTCGAAGAGGAAGGGCATAGACGGACAACCATGACGGAAGACAAAAAGTTGGAATTAAGAAAGAAGAACGCTGAAAGAGAGAAATCAAAACGGATACAAATGACGAAGCAAGAAAAGCAGGAGAGTAGGAAAACAAATGATGAAAGAATGACAGTGAAGCGTGCGGCAGAGTAGTTCACCACCATCCAGTAAAAATACTGTCTCGCTTTGTAAAACATCGGAGTTGTCGCAAATGCCGATTATTGGGCAGACTGGCGCGAAGAAGCTGGCCCAGTTGATTCACGGTGGGCTGGTAGGCCTATGATTCACGGTGGGCTGGTAGGCCTATGATTCACGGTGGGCTGGTAGGCCTATGACAAAGCCCCAACGGAAAAATTTAAGTTGAAGCAGGGTACGACAACGGAAAAATTTAAGCAGAAGCAGGGTGCGACAACGCAAACGGGAAGAAAAGGAGGTGACCAAAGAGGAAGCGGATGCAGCGCTTAAACTTAAGCGCAAAATGGACAAACTGGCAATGAAAGTTGCTAAAGATGAGCTGACTACAAAATGGGAAGCTTATGAAGGACAATTTTATTCGTCCGATCACGCAGCAGATTTGGAAGATTTGTGTCCTTCCGGAAAAAAGGCAGACAACGTGGTGCCTAAATTGGCTGCGGCGCCAAGAAGCAGACGTCATCAGAGGGACCCCTCTGAGAAGAATGCGTGCGTAGAGCTCCTAACGAAGTCAGACGATCATTTCACACTATCGAGAAAGATTTGTGGCAACAATGAGTCCTACTGGAAGCAGCAAATCATTGCAGTAAAGATTCAGCCATACAACAAACCAGTGGAGGCGTGTGTCAGTGAGGCTTCGCAATGGCGTTCGGCACTCAAAAAGGTGGCCGGTCGGCAGGAAGTGTGTCGTCCCCCCAGAGGAGAATCAAGATATCTCGAGTCTGCTGCTTTGTGGCGTACAAAAAAGATTGTGCAACGCCAACCGAGGGCCATAAGCGATATAATTGCGGTCCGGACGCTCGAGATTATGTCGACGACCCGTCGGATGACGTAAACTTTATGCAAGACGTGCCTCGCTTTTCTTAAACATCGATGATGTAGACGAAGGGGACTTCCTTCAGTTTGACTAAATAATTTATGACAAGTATGCTTCAGCCTCAAGGACACTGGAAACAGGTTGTAGTCAGTTATTTAGTTATTTACTTATAATTTTTTTTCGATGTGGCCCTGAATGACTGCATGCTGAAGTGGAATTTTGCATTTGTTGTTGCATGACATGGAGACGTTGCCACCTCTCCGTGATTTCATGTGTGTTTTAATTGGGAAGTGACCTCTGCATTCAAGGGGAGTAAGCACGGATATGGGTTAAACTGATAAAATTGCAGCATTTCAAAGACGCAATCGGGGAAAGTTTGCCGTGCAATATTTATAAATGTAAAAAACTGTTTTGTGGGCCTTACTCCACAGGGGAAGTGCAGTTTTTCATGAGGGTAAAATACTGTTCTATTGTGGCAATACGCACATTTAAATGGCTTTGAGGCAATTTGTTGTTTTCTTTGAGGTGCCTGATTGTAAAACTTGGGATTGCAATAATGGTATTTTGTTAATAATGCAACTCAGTGGGCATGTTTTATGTATTCAATATCACAGGGACTGTGATGTACGGCGAAATGATATTGCATGGCAAATGGGAATATTGTTGGAAATGATGATGGTTATTGAAGTTCCTTTTAAATTGTATAACAGAATTAATGGACCATGGTGGGTCAGGGATTTTGTTTGGAGGGGATGACATTTTGGGGGACACCATCATAATGTTGTAAATATTTGTAATTAGGAAATAAACTCCGATAAGAGAAAGGTTGCTAAGTAGGGAGGGGTGATCGGGCAAAGCACGGTATCTTGACAAAATTGGGAGTTGGAATTTTTTGATGTATTTTCGAAACTTCTAGGATATTTTTTTAATGTTACGCTAGAATTAAAATTTTTTTTGGAGTGTTTGGATTATTACTAAGGGAGGGGGGATGTAACAGGGTGAACTGGCTGGCCAAGCGAAACCCAGTCCATCTGTTACTATAGTCTGAAGGTCCCCAAGACCTTCATCCCTAGTACCTTGGTAGGCTAGTTAAGGGGCGTTTCCTGCCCGCTTGCGCAACGATTGCACCACTTGCTCTGCTCTCGAAGTCATTCGCATCCGCAAGCTATTTAAGGGAGCGTGAGTGCAGATCGAGATCAGACCTAGTGGTGTGGTTTGCCAGCGCGCAGGTTAGGGTTCGGTCACCACAAGTGTGGGTGTACCAACCTAGTCAAAATAAATAGACATTAGCAACAAGTTCTTAGAAGAGCGAACCACGGCTTCTGCCACAAGTGTTCCTCGGCCAAGAATCGTTGCGTCCGATCAGCCCTCCTTACGGAGAGCAGGTGTTCTCTTGGTCTTGAAACACTACAACTGTGTCGTTATTTCAACCTTATTTGATCCTTAAGAGTTTGGTGATCGTTAACACCCCGCCACAATGACAAATCCGTTTGAGTGATGGTTTTGTGTACGTCTGAAACGTGCATCTCCAGACAAAAAAAGTGAAGGAATGTAGACATCCTACTTATTTGTCCTTCAGATAAAGTAGTCTAATTTTCGTTCATACCATTTCGTTAAGATAATTAAATTATAGACTTATAAAAATTGATTTAAATAAATATTATGAAACTTCCAGTGTAAAAAAGGGTGGATAAGCTTTATTTTAAGAAAAGTTTATTTAATTATATTGTTGAAGAAAAAACAATTAAAATCAAATCCGTTTGAGTAATGGTCTTGTGTACGTCTGAAACCTGCATCACCAGACAGATATGTCTTATTTGTTCTTCAGATACAGTATAAAAACACAGGCTGAAAATTTTACTAAAGCAGACTCCAGGCAAACATCATAAGCTACGATGCATTTCCCACAAAAACGTCGTTATGTGTCCAGTGATGAAGATACAGATTTGGAAGAATTAGGGGGGGGGAATTGAGGCTTAATGGCGCGTCGACAACTTGGTCATTAGCGCCAACCTGAGTCACAGTGCAGTGGTCCGGGTTGCCACTGCACCACACATTACAGAGACGTTATTCAAACCCCTAATCTAAATCGAAGAATTAGGCAACGAGCTGTTGAACGAAGTACAAAGATCAATGAATCATGAAAAATTATATTCCGAAAACATACTTATGGCACTAAACAACCTACAGTGCGCAAGAATATTTATCAATCGAGAAATCGACAGAAAGAAGAAGCAGAAAATTCACGATAGTATAGACTCATGCGTACAAACGGACTTGTCTATTCCATCAACGAGTCACTTATTGACGTTAGTTAGTTTTAGTGTTGACCAACAAGAACAAGAACAACAAAATATTTACTTCAGCCCAGCATCACCCGATGTGGACTCGTCAGTCCAACAAGAAGAACAAGAACAGCAACAAAATAATTACTGCCTCAAATGAGGGCGTGAGTTTGAATCTCACCTCTGACACGTCTTTTAAACTTTTTTAGTCTATGTGTTATGTTAACTCAGGTGTACTGCATAAATAGATAGTGGTAGTTTTTTTTTCGACGGGTGTTTGAAGACGCATCATAAACTTAAATTGATTGTAATGTCGTTGCACATGATCGAAAAGTCTTCCTATTGCGCGTAGACGTATCTCTGGAAAAAGTTTTGTAATCATTAAAATTCAATTGAAGCCTGCTGTCGTTTTTCAGTGTTAAATTCGATAAATGATTTCAACCAAGCTTTTTTTTTTAAAAGTCCCGCTCTAAAGTTTTAACACTTATAGCTTTTGATTAAAAACGAAAATCGCGTTCCGCAAACGAAAGTAAGTTAAGTTTTAAAAGTTGTACCACAGACAGTCGGGTATTTCGTACGTCATCGTTCGTTTAACGAGAGTCACTTGAGTTTTTAGATTGTTTTAAGCTCCGCCTTTATAGAAATTTGGAACTACAGTCTGTGGACATTTTTATATCTATTATATAACTGACCGATGTAAAGGATGCAGGTTTCAGACATACACAAAACCATTACTCAAACGGATTTGATTTTAATTGTTTTTCTTCAAAAATTTAATTAAATAAACTTAAGTGCTAGAGATAGAACATAGACTAACTCCGGGCAATTCAACAAAGCGCACTTGACGTCTTTTTTAACTCTTTTACTGGTCAGTAGATGCAGGACTGGTAGAAAATCTTTAACTTATAATTTTTCATTCTCTACAAATAGTATGGATGGGTCTTGCAAAATGTTAGGTATGTGACCGATGGTTTGGCTAATAATTTTCTCATTCTAGCTAAAGTTGTTGTCAATTTGATTGAGACATGTTTACGCACGTTCTCAAGGCTCTTTCCATAAATACTGTTGTTTGCCAGTTTAAAATTATCTCGGCTTACTCAGAATTCGTGACTTTGGTTGTGCGTTTTGTGGTGTTAATGTGACCAAGTTTCTAAACACGAATTGCTAGACTAACAGAGTTCAAGGTTGACTTAGCTAACAGTTCTCTTATGCAATAGCGTACAAAGTCGGAGTTGCGAACTTAAACCAGTATAATTTTCGTTCCACATCATTTTGTTAGGTTATTTAAATTATTACGAACTTAAGTTTATTTAATTAAATTTTTGTAGAAAAAAACAATTAAAATCAAATCCGTTTGAGTAATGGTTTTGTGTACGTCTGAAACCTGCATCACCAGAAAGAAAAAACGTGGAGGAATGCAGATATCTGTCTTATTATTTTGTCCTTCAGATACAGTATAAAAACACAGGCTGAAAATTTTACAAAAGCAGACTCCAGGCAAACATCATAAGCTACAATGCGTTTCCCGCAAAAACATCGTTGTGTCCAGTGATGAAGATACAGATGTGGAAGAATTAGGCGATGAGATGTTGAACGAAGTACAAAGATCAATGAATCCTGAACTAACAGGGACAGAACAAGCAGAAAAATTATATTCCGAAAATATACTTATGGCACTAAACAACCTACAGCGCGCAAGAAAATTAATCAATTGAGAAATCGACAGAAAGAAGCAGAAAATTCACGATGGTATAGATTCATGCGCACAAACGGACTTGTCTATTCCATCAACGAGTCACTTATTGACGTCGCTTAGTTTGAGTGTTAAC
The DNA here is from genome assembly GCA_023313725.1 of Lithobius niger. Classification (NCBI taxonomy): domain Eukaryota; kingdom Metazoa; phylum Arthropoda; class Chilopoda; order Lithobiomorpha; family Lithobiidae; genus Lithobius; species Lithobius niger. The sequence continues at coordinate 7,339 of JAHWFP010074516.1, forward strand.
CGACAAGAACAACAACAGAAACAAGAACAACAACTGCAAAATAATTAATTCAGCCCTGCATCACCCGATGGGGACACGTCAGTCCAACAAGAAGAACAACAATAACAACAAAATAATTACTTCAGCCCAGCATCACCCGATGGGGACTCGTCATCCGATGTTGTGATCATCGAACATGTTTACAAAACCTAGATCTGTTGTATTTCATTGCTTAAAACTAATATCTACAACTACTTCTAGTTTCTTTGATGATGCCAGTTCGAATCCTCAGGTTTGTCCTATCAATTTTTTTCAGTTTTTTTGTTCACACGTTCATTTTTACGTTCGTGCACGAGCCTGCCTACGTCACTATCTTCTACGACATTTTGCATATGTATCAAACGACCTTCCGAGTCCCACTAAACTCTACCACTACGTAAAATTCTTTCGACACGTTTTTTTATATTTTGGCATGATACCACTCACTGTGTCTTCTATCGGTTTCGGTTGTTTAACGTAAGTAGGTGGTGCAGCAGCAGCTCACCAGAAAATATTCTCCGCATCCAACGACGATCCAGTGAAGTCTATTGTGTGAATCTGGAGATATAGTCATCACCATCCACCTTCTTCTTGGTTTCCTCGGAAGCCGGTTGCTAGCGTAAACGCCAATGAAGTTTCTACACATTAGTGAACAGTTTAGTTTCAATTTGTATCTGAAATAAAGTTTATCTACCCTTTTTTTTCATTGTATGTTGTATATTTCGATTTTAAATCAACTTTTAATTGTCTATAATTTAAATGACCTCACAAAATGATGTGGAACGAAAATTATACTGGTTTAAGTTCGCAACTCCGACTTTGTACAAAACTAGGTTCGTTGTATACGTATGATGGCACGGTGGCGCCATCACGTTTTTTAAATCAGAACTAACACGTCAGCAAGCCAGCATCGCTCTATGGTCCCGCCCATTGTTGACTTCGTAATGAGCATTGCGTAGCAACGATAGCGACAGGAAATAAGTCCCGCCAAGCGTTAACTCTGAAATGCGTTGCATAGCAACGGACAGCACCATCGTTCGCGTCAGCCAATAGCTGCGTCGGACCTTGCCGATCAACTGCAACATAATGTGGGGGGGGGGGGGGGATTGAGGCTTAATGGCATAATGTGGGTTGCTAGCTTCGTTGTCGGTAGGCAATCGGACACACTCTCTAAAGTTTTAACACTTATAGCTTTTGATTAAAAACGAAAATCGCGTTCCGTAAACGAAAGTAAGTTAAGTTTTAAAAGTTGTACCGCAAACAGTCGGGTTTTTCGTACGTCATCGTTCGTTTAACGAGTTTCACTTGAGTTTTTAGATTGTATTAAGCTCCGACTCCAACGGCAACTCCGGAACGTGATAGCTACCTATAAACCAATCACAGCTCGGAGGAAGCAAATGATGGTTTGAGACAAATAGATCCCTCAGTGGGTGCATACTGATTTTAGGTTTTTTTGTTGTTGTCATTTCTTTTTTCTGGGAGAAGGAAATGACAACTGATGAATTGGGAGTAGGGATGGGGGTGATATTTATTCTTTAAAAAATAAAACAGAATTTTCATTTTTCTTCTGTCTGTCCGATGATCACAACATCGGATGACGTGTCCCCATCGGGTGGTACTACAGAAAGTCGGATTTTTCGTACGTCATCGTTCGTTTACGAGTTTCACTTGAGTTTTTTCGATTGTTTTAAGTTCCGTACTCAGAAATCGTGACTTTGGTTGTGCGTTTTGTGGTGTTAACGTGACCAGTTTCCGCCGTGTTAAACTGGGAGTTGCGCATTTTGATCGGTGTGATCCTGTTCACTCCGCACATTTATCTAGTTTTTTTTTTCTGGGACATTCATGGCCCATTTAGACAAAAAAATGTCTACGAATGAATATAACCAAGAGGAGATGGGTCGACACGTGGTGACATCGAATTACGACCATTAAATCTACAACCACCTACTCTGATGCCATCAACACCACCACCACGCAACGAAATTATAGATGACGGTGGATATATGGTACCACGACCGTCTACGTCAGCATTGACAACACCACCAGTACCACCAACAGAACCGGTAACGCAAGATGTGACGTCATTTACGACCTTTCGACGTAAAGCAACAACTAGACCTTCGTCTATCAAGCGTGTCACATCAGTATTGTTACGAACGACAATATAACACTTATTGCTTTTGATTAAAAGTGAAAATCGTGTTCCGTAAACGAAAGTAAGTTACCGGAGAATTCATCTGGAAGTGGGATGTACGAAGAGGCACATATTGGTTGGTACCTCGCCACTGAAATCAGGAGGGTATATACGTGGGTTATATACGTGGGATATGACCCATCCACTACCACATTCCGCAAACGCGTCAATGCTCCTCTGTATCTTTGCGTAGGCTTCGTCCAGCACATCATCTATGTCATTTAAGCTATTAATCTCCAAGTAACTTGATCAGAATCCATTCCTAGTAACATCTGCATCATGATGTGCGTGAGTGCCTGTACCTTTGCTCCTCTGGAACCAAGACACCTACAAATATGGGAGTAGGACCAAATGAAAGATAATTAAATTGCGCTTCAGTTAGGCCTATTTTTATCACCTCAGCTTACTCAGAAATCGTGACTTTGGTTGTGCGTTTTGTGGTGTTAACGTGACCAGTTTCTAAACACGAATTAGCGAAGAAAAAGTGTCGAGTCGAAGAGGAAGGGGGGGGGGGGGACTGAGGCTTAATGGGGGGGGGAGATGAGGCTTAATGGCGCGTCGACAGCTTGGTCATTAGCGCCAACCTCAGTCACACAGTGCAGTGGTCCTCGAAGAGGAAAGGCGTAGACGGACAACCATGACGGAAGACAAAAAGTTGGATCTTGACAAAAGCTGTTAGGGAAGATTACCTGAGCCAGGCCTACCTCGTAATTCTTGTGTAAATGTAACGGTTTCGACAATTTAGTTGTATAATTTTATAAAGTATTATTTGGGAATACATCCATGCTACTATTAGAAGGTAACGTTAACCAGATTTCTTCGCTCATGTTGTCAAATCTACTACGTCACTGGTCCAACTGGCTTGACTCTTCGGGTATCCTTCCCATTTAATGAGATATTCAATTTTTCCACCACGTTTGCGTTGTTTCAGAATCTTTTCAACCTTATACAGCCTATCGGGCGTGCTAATTACTCTTTAGTGACTTACAGTTGAGAGTTTTGTCGGGCCGGGCGGTGTTTGCTTGCCACCAGCACCAAGGTTAACTGGTGCGGTACAAAGCCAGTGTTACGAAGTTAAACCAGTATATTTTCTGTGCAAAAATTAACGTTAAATCTTTCCTTACTTATTAGATCGTGAAAGTTAGTCGGCAATATTATGGGCCAGTGATAACGTATTGACCTTCATCCAAGGTTTCTGTTTGAAGGCGAGGGCTCCGCGGATGCGCTTAAGCACCAAGCCATGTCAAATGTAGAATTTTAAGTTGCGGTAGTAGACGACGCAGTGTTTTTTGTGCAGCAGATTTGGTATGAGTTTATTAGTGCATAATATCACGTTACAGTGATGAAAATAGGCCTAACTGAAGCGCAATTTAATTATCTCTCATTTGGTCCTACTCCCATCTTTGTAGCTGTCTTCTTCCTTTTTCAAACTGCGAATGTTCGGATGGGAACTTGATTGTGTAGCACATACTTTTGCTCGGATTGACGTCTTTGTATTTCTTTGTCTTCAATGCACGTCGAATGGCAGTCATATCCTTGCCCATCTTCACGTCTTGAAAACACAATACAATGTGATCAATAGTTAACCAACAGTTAGGCCTATTTTCGTCACTGTAACGTGATATTATGACCCTCATTCAAAGATAGATAATTTTACTAAGAGAGTTCACTTCAAACCAGTGAAGAAAAAAGATGCTGTTACGATCGGTAAAGCATTCAAATCTATTTTAAAGAAAACAAAACCAGAATTTATATTTTTCGGATATGGGACTTGAATTCACCTCTAAGCACGTCCAGAACGTTTTTAAAAAGTACAACATAAAGCATTTTACTACAAAAAAAAAACTGAGACAAAGGCAGCTATATCTGAAAGATTTTTTAGAACACTAAGGCAAAGGATTCACAAATACCTACATTCCCGCAATAGTAACCGTTACATAGATGTACTTCCAGACATTATCAATGCCTATGAATCTTCGTATCATCGATCTATTAAAATGCGACCCATAGATGTCACCAAAAAAAATGAAAAATTGGTTTACCGTAATTTACCACGTGACCCCCAGAACTTTATATGGTGTTTTTTTTTGCTACAAATTTCAGCAGTAGAGATAGGTAGAGATAGATCGCACAGATAGATAGGTAGAGATAGGTAGCTGGTGGTCAAGTGGTTCAAGGGGTAATAAGAATAAATAAACACAAAATAATTCATAAAATATCAATAATATAAAGAACTATACATAAAGATGGGTGGCAAATTCGATCTGGTTGAAGAATTTTGACAATTTGTGACATTTCCTGGATGTTGCCATTATAGGGACAGTAGTTCTCTTGCCAATAAAGGGTTCGTCATCCTTCATTCTACGTAATAGGAAAGACTCCTAAAATCCAATCACGAATGCAACCTGAACAAAAAAAACATCCGAATATATACTACAAATCAAACAACAAATAAATAATACAAATAATAGGACCAAGCTTTAAGCGATTCGTTGGCAACTTGTACCAATGTCGTGCAACACCGGATTAGCGAAGAGAATAGGTTTAAGGAAAAGTTTAATGGCTGAACTTCAATCGCAGTTGCGTAGAGAGGTGGATATTCGTTTGCTATCCCCTTCAATATCAGCCAAACTGGAAAACTTACGAAGATCACTGGAAAAAAAAAAGAAACAATTGAAAAAATCGTAATCTATTATTCCTGATGATTTCGCAACAACGAGGGTATTGTCAGCTGGAAAGGTTGGATTCCAGAACCCCCTTCTCCCAATAACGGCCGTGTTAATCGTGGGATATCAACACGTTTGCACGGTTTTTGCACACTCTCTATAATCAACTCGATCATAGATGTTTGTTTTGAAGTGGGTCGAGCGTACCAGATGGACAATCCAGAGCAACGTCGAGACCCTCAAAAATTTGTTCACAAAAATAAGTAAACATCATCAATACTAAATGAAGAGTAAACCGGAGGTCGACAATAATAATAATTTGATCATTAATTCTCTCAACATATGGAACAAATTATAGCTTTACGTTGTCTGCTATTTGTATTTTGTATTTGTTGTCTGCTATGCAACATTTTCAGCAGATGTTTAAATTTAGGTAGTTTATCAGTTTTTCTATTCAAAGCCACTATCATGCAACCATGGGAATGAGTAAATCTTATTTCAACTGCCTAAATTCAGCCGAGTTATTCTTGTTGTTGAAATATATTTATAGCCGTGAAACCCTTGCTCTTTTACCTTGAGGTTTAAAACTGTCACCCACCCCAGCTGTACAACCCACTGTGCATGCGTACCACTCCTTACCAGGAGCTTGCTGGGGGAGGGGGATTGAGGCTCAATGGTGTGTCCACAACTTGGTCATTAGCACCAACCTCAGTCACAGTGCAGTGGTCCGGGTTGCCACTGCACCACACATTACAGAGACGTTATTCAAATCCCTAATCTAAATCTTGTCATACATCTGTACCTCCTGCAAAAATTGAAAAACACCGGACAGGAGGACAGACTTATCGCCCAACTGACGCGCAATGTCGTGCGGAAGATGGGGGGGGGGGATGAGGCTTAATGGCGCGGAAACGACGACGAACACCATCAAGATGGCGACAATCAACAAGTAAGTGCTGGACCGTAAGCGGCCGTCGACACCAATAACATTCAGGAGGGTCAACCCCCGCAAAACGAAACAGTGAGTAAGTCGGGTGTGACCAATGCGCAAACGGACCAACACAACCTCCTCACGGCGACATGCCGAGTGCCACTCCTCGACAGTGGCTTTAATGGCCCGTAATTTATTACCGTCCTGTCTGTCCCACAAGGTTTGCCAAAAAGCGTGTAAGCTTGCTGGGGGGGGGGGGTTATTAATAACAAAATGATATTCACTTCACTTATGTGTAATAAAATTATAATAATAACAAAATATTATGCCACTTTATATGTAATATATTTGTAACTTTCTTTTAATTAAATGTGTACGATACTGGATATTTTTAGTTAACCCCACCGCACTTGAGGGGAGGGGGTGGTTATTAATTAATTGCGTATCTATGATGCAACCTTTTAACTGCTGTATGGTACTGGGTTACATTTGTAAACTGAACCTCATTCCACTAAGGGAACACTAAAAATACCCGTGGATTTTGCACAAAAACAAACACACGGCTTGTCTCGTAGCTGAAGAGAAAGTTCCAATATAGATTTGTTCTAAATGTCCGTTTAATGGACAACATGCTGGACTCGCAAAACATTTCCGTGTTATTGTGAATTTCCATCTCCATGTGGCGCCACCTGCATCGACTGCTGCAGCTACATCTACATTTGGCCACCCTCTTTAAGTTTCTACAATTGTTCCTGTTTTGAAATTATATGATACATTCGCCAAACCTTCTGGACTCGAATTGGACGCTGTTCACAATCTTCGTCTTGGTATTCGCACGCATTCATCCATCGGATCAATCTCCAGTGCAACTGGCTGCGTGTCGCTGCAGCAATCACTTTCATCCACCTCCAAGCAATCGTACTCTGTAATTACTAGAAGGCTTGTCTATAACAGTTTACAGCGACATACTTCGTAACATTAAAAGAAAACAATTCTGTGCTAAAACACATTTTCCATGATAAAAAAGAAAACCTTCCGTGTTATTTTGAATTCCCATCTCCATGCGGGAAAGCTTGCAAAACTTTTACAATGACAGAAAACGTTTTACAACTCATTAATTCGGACGCTAGTTTATTAATTCCCGTAGAAATAATCTGATTGTTTGTGGACCCAGAGCTCTCCTCCTGAGACTACAGCCCTCCCTCTTCATTGTTTTCTTCTGCAGGCTTTCACAACAGCTTACCCAGGGTTGCGGTATTCGCATTCATCTTGAACTATGGTATTCATCCGACTAAACTTCATGATTCGAACTGTAACGATTCATTGGAGGGATAATTGTAAAATATAAAAAAATATTGCTTGTTTGCACCTCTCCCATGCGTTTTTAATACTTTTTCCACTGCGTGATATGCGTCCTTTGCTTTCAACGCTAAAGTCAATTCCTAGGGGTAGAATTTCCCTTGGATGTTTTCACCAGTTAGGTCTGTTAATGAGTAAGTTTCTGGCCTGCCGGGGTAATGTTTTATAATAAATAGTTCTTTGCTCCATCCGCTTTTAAAGTTTAAAGCCTCGAGCAAATATGTGCCGCATTTTACTAATTTTTACAGTTTGACCAACTTCAAACGAAAACTTTCGAGGCGGCTTCAGTTGTGCAAAGGGGCTATGAAATTTTTTCCAGAAATAAAATAGGTCATGTGGTTTGACGCTGCTAGGTTTCGCCTGTATTGCAGGATGAATTACGATTTCATCATTCTGCTCAAAGTTAACGTGATGTATCTTTTTTGTGTAATCCGAAAGCAAACTGAAGAAATCTTACACGTTGTCCCTGAACTTTACAGACATCACACTAGTGTATTCCCCGAATTTACCATACAGAGAACAAAGGCTAATTTTTTTAGAGCTGACGTAGTCCCTGATTAGGAGCAATTTGATCAATATCCAATTTGATTCTTTGTTTTTGTTCAAAATCGGAAATGAAGTAGATTTTTTCTTGTAAAGTCACACATTCGGCAGGAAAACCTTCAGATTGCACCTTCAATTTTAAACCGATTTTATATAGGACTCAAAGGGGTAAAAATTTTCATCCCTCTGAAAATTCCAAACCTCGTAAATCTTGCTAATTTTGTAGCCTACTTGTAAAGCTTTTTCCAGCTCGGGGGAAGTCCAGACTCCTGTTAATTCTCTTTCAGATTTGATGTGGTTACTTCCTTCTTTATTTTCTTCGAGGGAACAAGTGTAACATAAAGTGAACTTTAGCCCTTTATTTATGGTTGCAGGTAGGACGGGTAATTTCAAACAGCGTGGTGGCAATATTTTACACTTGATAAATCCAAAATATTTTTTAATGGAGCATCCAACAATATTCTTGATAATCTCCGGTAAACCTTTAGGAAAAATATGTTTAAACATGACATAGCTGTATAATGATTCGAAATCGTGGAATGTGATCATGGATTTCTGATCCTCTTCTGCCCAGGCACAAATTACTTCGACTCGACCTCCATGGTACGATTCTTCTGGGCATAAGGGCTCGTGTAAGTCTAGAGAATCAACATATGCCTTGGCTTCAGGATTTTCTTTTAGTAGCTTTTGAAAATCGCATTCCCACATGACTAACTTGGTAGCCATTATTTTCAAATTCGTTAATGATATGTTGATCTCGTTCGTATGCTTCTCAAGACTTAGATGGGAAAAAGCACTTTTTCATGTCTGTGTGTCGGCATACATTTCTTACACGACTGGAATATGCAGCCCTGAATAAAAAAGACGACATTGACAGGAATAGAACTAAAGCCATCGACATAATGATTTAATAGTTTAGCTTCGCCGCCGGGAGAATCGCATTTTTGAATTGTAATTCCTTCTTCTTTTTCGCACAAATAAAGCCACTGTAAGCCTATTTTTGAGTATTTTTTTTTCGGTCCTGCATAGGAAAATGGGATATGACCAAGTGTCTTTTTTTTCAGATGGTGGGATCTGTAGGCTCTCATGATAGCGCCGGCAATTGTGCAGGAAAGAAAAGGGTCACTTCCATTGAATATCTTCATGAAAAGCTCTCTAAATTTCATGGTAGATTTATGTAAAATGATCGTATCAGCTGCACAGTACTCTACGAGTTGCTTTTGATAGTCGAACACTTCGCCATTTACAATGATTGCATCGTACCAGACATTAAATTCCTATTTGTCTTTCGGTGAAAACCGCTCATAGCCATACATTTCTTTTGGAGGGTGTAAGGTCCGACATAGTGAAAGTTTTCTTTGGTGTAAAAACGGTGTGGAAAATAACCTTTTTTTCCTGTAATCCGAAGGTTTTCCCTACATTCCTCAAGTAGGACTTTAAAAAAAGCATGAAATCCTTAAAGATCACATGGTCTGCATACACAGTTATTATTTTCTCTCCTGACATAACTTTCGGTATAATTTTCCGCTCCAGCAGATAAGATATGGCGAATTGCGAATCGAACGCCGAGGCATTGAAAGCCCAAATTGTATAGTTGACCGTTTTGACGCCGCCATATTTATTAAAAATATAGTTAAAAAACCGATCACGACCATCCCAGCCAACAAAATCACAATACCTTTCTCCACAAAGCTGCAATCACATTTAACATCTGTATAATCCTTATATATGTTACAACATTGCATGTACGTTACGCAATTGACAACGTGCTCCCACATTCCTTCCCTTTTGCATCCCAGCCTGCTTTTTTTTTACGGCTCCAGTCTCGCAGTCGTAAAACCCGTGTATGTATGAAACATTAGAAACTTCGTCCTTATTTTTACACATGGAGCATTTTACTTGGCCACAATTGTGAGCGGGTTTCTTCGAAAGGAACTCCTTACAACATTTCCTACATTTTTGGTAGTTCTCACATGTCGTTTTTTTTAGTAGCCTTGTTCCTTAAAAGACGGTTATCAAAACACTTTTGACCACGAAAGAATCTAAAACTTGTGTCGCTCGAGATGGGCTTTTCAGTAGGAGAACAAAATCCTTGTTTATTTCTACACGCTTTGCATTCGTTCTTGCATAAATGACCTCCTAAATTATTATAGGCTTTCTTACACTCTTGACACCAATAGCTTGAGCCTAAAACGGTCGTTACCTTCTTGCAAAACATGAAATGGTTTTCGAAAAGAATAATATATGCATACAAATTAGAGGGTGGGCCCTGAAAAATAGGGCCCACCGGAACACATTCAACTGTAGTCCATTAATAGCTTCTTGGAATTTTTGGATTTCTGTAATCCACACAATATACCTTCAGTAATGCCCGTTTTTTCATGCAAGTTTTTATTTCCTGTTTGATGAGTTTAATTTTACACCTCCTTTCAAACGGTATCCCTAGGCAACATTTTCAAATAGGACTGTGCGAAAATTATTGCTGAGGCCACACATTTGTTTCCTCCAATTTCGGGTGTGATGACGGCGTTGTCCAACTTTCTTAAAAAATTCCAAGTGTGCACATATCCACCAGGACGAATCCGTCCCTGATCCATGTGACCCAGGTAATTTTCAGTGTAAAGCCTTCCATAAAATCAACTTATTATTGCTCTGTTGAACTTTTTCTATTTCGTACAAAATTAGGCCTGCGTGCCAAAGGTCCCAATTTACAAATATAGCCTTTTCCAAATCAGGATGATTTAATACGACGCCTACTTGATCGGCAGGTCTAGCTTCCCTCAGCGCATTTCCAAAACTGAAATATTTCAAAACTGAAATATCCAAATTGCGGATAGCCAACTTTGCAGTGGGAACAGACTTAAAGTTAAAATGAATGTCTGTACCTGTCGTTTTTAACGTTCTAATGCTTCTGGATTTTATGGAGGTGATTTCCACATAATCATCTATATTATAGCCGAGACGGTTATTAATGGAATCAGAGCCTGATTGAAAGCGTGGGTGATTACTTAACGTTGTGTCATCTTCAGAGTCCATTTGATATTGAAGTGGACAAGGCGGCGTGGGCTATGCTCGTGGTGGTTCATGGGTGAGAGCGACCGTATCATTTTTTTTTTTATGGCTGAAAGTCGTCCGAGGAATGTGAGGAGGGCGGTGAATGAGTGGGGGTCAGCCTCGTCGCATGCATGCTAGGAGATTTGGAAGCATCAGGCTTTCTTTTATTTTTGGTAGGTCGGAAATCATCATCAGACGACATGCTGGATGAAGAGGGGCTACGGGGAGGAGGGGAGGAAAGGAAAGTGATTTCCTGGATTTAAACCTCTTTCCTCTACCCTATTTTTTTCCATTTCCTGATCAAGATTACGCGTAAACCCCCTCGGTTTTCGCCCAAAATCTGTCTGCACAACTGAACCGGGAGATTGAAAAAAATTGGATACGAGTTTGGGTAAATTCGTACACGTGGGTGAGGTGTCTACCTTGAAACGCATAATTTGTGGGATGATTACGGGACTTACAACATTATCAGGTGTTATTGGGCTAGTTTCTACTTGATATCTACCTAACGGAGTGTTTAGATTTAAACATTCAGTAGATGATTTAGGTGGAATTGATTGAATAGTAGGCAAGCAAGCTTGAAGCAAGCAGGTCGGAAATCATCATCAGACGACATGCTGGATGAAGAGGAGCTACGGGGAGAAGGGGGAGGAAAGGAAAGTGATTTCCTGGATTTAGAACTCTTTCCTCTACCCTATTTTTTCCCATTTCCTGATCAAGATTACGCGTCTACCCCCTCGGTTTTCGCCCAAAACCCGCCAGCACAACTGAACCGGGAGATTGAAAAAAATTGGATACGAATTTGGGTAAATTCGTACACGTGGGTGAGGTGTCTACCTTGAAAGGCATAATTTGTGGGATGATTAAGGGGCTTACAACATTATCAGGTGTTATTGGGCTAGTTTCTACTTGATATCTACTTAACGGACTGTTTAGATTTAAGCATTCAGTAGCTGATTTAGGTGGAATTGATTGAATAGTAGGCAAGCAAGCTTGAGTGGATTGTAAATTTGAAACCTATTCGTTAAAGTTTCCTCTGGAAGCTTAATGTTTCAGGGCTAGTAAACGTAAACATATTGTCTATGAAATCAACACTACAAACTTCGTTACCTGGGGCGGGTTCCGGCGAAAGGGGATAGCTTGCGCTATCGTCGCTAAGTTCGTCATCCATTTTAAGTCCGCTGTACTATAGTGTCAACATGACAGGACTTATTTTGAAGTTATCTTAATAAATACAATCCTTAGTGGTCACTATAGAAGCACATGATGATCGTAAAACAGCACTAAACACATAATTCCAAGTAAACTCAGGTAATCCAGCGAGGACAAATGGTCGGACGTGTGCGTTCAACGGGTTGCCTACTGTACCTTTAAACCGTTTTTCCAATCTGTAATAAGGAAACCTATTTTGCTTTTTTTTGGTCTATCAATTATCTTTTTTATTACGCAGACACAGTCATATCCTGTGACCGTTAGGGACTTTACGGGCTGTCACCTTATACATTGTGCATGCGCAGCTTCAATTAAAATGAAAGAGAAGATGCTGAGAAACGTTAGGGTCCTAAATTAGATTATTCACTTGATAGCCATTCGACAGTGAACAATATGTGTGTTATCAGGAGAATTAGACGCTGCAACCCGACTGAACAGGAGTTTGGCGAAAATTACTACCCAGAACCGTATGATTCGGACGCTACAGAGTTGTGGGTGAGTGAATTGGATGATTTACAATCAGAAGAAGAAGAAAACGAAGAATTAGAAGATGAACAAAAAAAAAGATAAGGAACAAGAACACGACGACTGTGAAGGGGGGGGATTGAGGCTTAATGGTGCGTCGACAACTTGGTCATTAGCACCAACCTCAGTCACAGTGCAGTGGTCCGGGTTGCCACTGCACC
>JAHWFP010074516.1:22118-34692 GCA_023313725.1 Lithobius niger
GACCCGCAATGTCATGCAGAAGATGGAAACGACGACGAACACCATCAAGATGGCGACAATCGATAAGGTTAGGTTAAAGTACAAATTTTTACAAAATTTTAAATTGTGAGTTTGGCAAGGTGCCAGGGTAAAAAGAAGGTAAGTAAGTTTGTGAAAAGGGTCATTTTGTCAAAGGGTCAAGGTGTTTGTTGAGTATTGGTGCGTAGTTTTGGTTGTGTGAAAAGTGTTTTGTATCCGGGGCCTAAGTCACGACGTGAATCCCGAACAGAAAGACATTTTTTAAATTCTTTTACATACTTTGCCTTCTGGTATATTACTACCAGTTGTTTTTTTTTCTCTCCTTAAGTGAGTGAAGTAATATGAGAGGGAAATAGGATTTTGTAGTATTTTAGGTTTATCTTGGCGTACTTGGGCGGGTGTGTTTTGCCCAAGTTTGAGAGTACTATTGTGGAAAAATCAGGTAAGAATAAAGTGGCTCTGCGAGTAGCCTAGATATTCTGAGTGCTAGTGTTCTTATCTGTGTTGATAGGACATCCTTTTAACGTATGTGGCCATCGCGACAGGTGAAGGCTCTCAATCGCTCACAGGCTATCAATACTGCTGGTCAGCGACCCCAAATATATCGGCCAGAATATCTTCAGTATTATTGTAAGGTTTCCCTAAAACGTGACTCACCCTGGTTACTGGCTGAAATCGATAATAAGATCATAGATTGCCTAGGGTGTAGCAAATCAGTGCTTAGAAGAAATTATGCCTTGTACTAGTACGTTTGTAGATGACAGGTTCCTCAACCTGAACCTTATTCCAACTGCCGTTGTTTGGGGGAGAGCCAGAGCTCCAGCAAAAATACCTGTGGGAAGAGAGGGACTCCTACTGGCGAGAGGGCGAGTTCCCTTGTTTCAACTGTAGGCGCCACCTTAATTAGGAATTTCTGGGTAGAAACTGGGAGCAAACCGATTGTGATCACTGCGCACGTGTACTAACACGGGGGTGGGAGAGTTTGCCCTACTTTGGACATCTGGGACATTTTAGTGGGGATCTTGATTACACACCGGAGGTAAAAGAACTGGGAGCCCGACCATAGATCGTCCCCGATGCCTTGTTGGACTGTTCGGATTGTCTGGGTCGTTTTGTTTTGTTAACCGTAACCCCCCCCCCTCATCCTCCTGCGACTTGACTGGAGTGCTTTGTTGGGTATGCGCTTGCGTACAATAGTGATTTATACTGAACTGTCCGAACAGGACAGGGGGCCGTATGCAGCTATCCCGATTTATTAAGGGATAGAGAGTGACACTTGTTTTTTGACAATTTCCGTGCGGTGTCTGATCGTGCTGGTTGGGACGACACCAAAAGGTGTTTGGTCTTCAAGTCTAACTTGCGAGGTGTCACCACATTGAACATTCCCCTACATATAGGAATTGCACGAGGTTTAGCACTTTGGAAACCTTGTTGCGAATTTTGGGCGAACGGAAGTGGAATAGACCGAAATCCATTGTTGAGAGTTTTGGTTGTGCGTTCCGGCTGGTAATTGTTGGTAATGTGTTTGTGGAAGTCGCGACATAGGCCTACATCACGAAACTAAATTTGTAGACAATACATTCATAGTGATCAATGTTTCGATTGAAAGCTAATCAAGTTCGAAACTGTTTGATAAATCAGAAAGAATACAAAATTAATAACTTAGTAATCAACGTAAATAATTAGACAAAAAATAGATAATTAAAAGTAAGAGTTTTAAGGCCGATGTCACAGTTCCATCATCACTCTACTGTATAAAATAGTGTTTAAGAAGGTTTGAAAACTGTTGCAAAGTTGTGGAAAAGTTGCAAAATTGTTTCCCTGCATCTCATACACCATGACCATTTTGGTAAAAAAGTTCTGAAGTATATATTGTTTTATATTGCCGGAAAGCTGTTTTTATTTGCGGAACAATGCTGTTATTATCATATTTTTGTGAATTTTTGTTCCCAAGTTATGGAAATTATTAGATTTGAAGACAGAACTTTGGTTTGGGATGCTGCGTGGGAGGAAAGATCCAGAGACGGCGAGACAGTAGAGGAATGGGTGACCATCTGTGTCGTCAGAGTGTCGTCAGAGAATCGTGACGTCATAATTACCCTCTTGCCCAAATTTAGGAAAGTAATGATATGGAAAAATGAATGAGATTGACCAAAAGCCAATGAAGTGGAAATGACGTAGTAAAAGGTCCGCCCACGCGCCGAGGGCTGGGGTGCACCTATTTTTTGGGAGTTGAGAGTTGGATCGTGGCAGTTCCCTCGAGTTCTCATCGAGTACAGTTTAGTTTTTGGTTCGCTCCTCGTTTTGTTTCTTTGTGGAAAAGTTTCTTTGTTCGGAGTCTTGCGCGTGACTTCTGTTGTGCCGAGGTTTTGCGCGTAACCTCGAAGACGTTAGTTGCTAAAGTTTTGCGCGTAACTTGTAGCTTTAACGTAGTGTAACTGGTTTTTAAAAGTTTAAGTAAGTTTCAAGGCTTTGTTGAGGTTCACGTCGACTTTGGTTCGCTTCACCGGTAAAGTCCTAGCCGCGGGAGAGGATCATAGATTTGCGTTGAGTTTCGGCATTGATAAGAAACTATTTTGAAATCTTGTAGTTTGAAGTCTTGCGTGTGACTTCCTAGCGTTATCCTTGAGCGTAAAAGGCCGCGTGTAATTTTAAAGCGTTTTGTTGTATTTTGCGCGTATTTTCGGTAATTTTCCGGAAACTTAAGCAAATCCTTTGTTCTTAATTTTCAATTTTCTGCCAGAAGTTTTGCGAGTAACTTCGGTAGCGCTTTAGTGGTTTTTTGTTCTAATCCGCGTTTAGTCTAACTGGTTAAAGAAAGAAAGATTAATTTGGAAGTAGAATTGGCAATTAATCGGGTAAAATTCTGCAAAATTATCAAAGAAGTTGCCACGAGGGGACAAGATTGCTCCGGGCGGGCTGCGACCCTTCCCTGCTGCGTCTCAGACCAAAGGTCAAGTCCTAGGAAAACAGGTTAGTGAGAAAATTGTAGTGGACATTTGCACATTTGTTGATTGATACGGAAAGCAATTACTGTATTAATTTGGGAAATTTTGTGCCGATTTGTTGAATTCAGTTTGAGCCAGAACATCGTAACTTGAACTAATTCTTGTGTCAGGCCGATTAGAATGTATTATAGCAAAAGCTTTGAAATTGTATTAGTTGTATTATTTTGGAATCCATTTGTCAATAAATTAGTTGAACGAAGATCGGTGTTGTTGAATAGTAGAGCCATTGACACGATTGTTCGGGGAATTTAAGTGCCATAATCAATCTATCGTTTTTAGCAGTTGAGCTTCGGTTCAACCGTACTTGTGTGCTAGTTCAGTAAATCATATAAGGTATAAAGTTCTAGTATAATATAAATTTAATTTGTAAACGGGTCCTTGTTTCGCCCGAGAGACAAACGACCCCGCTACATATTTGGCACAGTCGACAGGATTAAGGGCGATAGATTAGGCACAACTAAGTAAAGTTTTGTAATATTTTTGTGTGTGAGTGGTGAGTGAAATTGTCGCCAAATCCGTACGACATATTTAGCGTGGTTGATGCAGGATTTGAGAGCAATAGGCTAGGCGATTAAGTGTGTTTTGTGTGTGTATTTTGTTTTGTGTGTGAGTGCAACTATCGAAAAGGAAGGAAAAAAACCGTTGATATATATTTGGTGCAATTTTTTCTTGTTTTATCGTGAGTTTGACGAGGTACGGGTAATTCAGGTTTCAGGTCCGGCTTAAGCCCCGACGTGGAGCGCGAACCCCGAAGATTTTTTTTGTGTGCTTGTTTTCTTTTTATTTTTGAATACCTCGCCTTCTGGTACCGCGTACCAGTTGTTTAAATTTTTTTGAGTGAATTTTGAGTGATTTTGGAAGAGATTGGCTTCGCGGGTAGCCTACTTTGTTTTTTTGTACATCAGTTGATAGGTGGAGTATTTGTTTTGTTCCGTGGTACACTCCATGAAACCACCCACTACAGCGGAATTGTTCTCGGAACTGCCGTCATTTACTGGTGATAGAGGACTTGGCGAGTTTGAGTGGTTCAGACTTGCTTTCGAGCGCACTGCTAAATTTGCGGGCTGTGACGCTGGTTTGCAGTGTGACATCTGCCGCGACAGATTGCAGTACAGTGCTCGAAGGTTTGTGAGAGCTTCTCGGTCCTTGTCAAACACTACCGATATTGCTTTGTTGCTGGCGGCGGTCGAAGAGGAATTTGTTCCGCTTATTAACTAATTGGTGGGGGGACAAATTGGTTTGTGCCCCGGTGTTACTTGTGCATTGGTTTATAGGTTGTTGAGTGATAGGGGGATACACGCCGGAGGTGGAAGAAAATTAGGAGTCCAGACCCGAATATTCCCAGTTTCAATTCTTTAGTAACTTTCATTAATTAACGCGCCCCTTTCCCAAAGAAAAAAAGGGAAGAGAAAAAATTAAACGGAGTTTTTTCCCGGAAAATTTGAGATTTTATTTTGGATTCCTTTAGGTTTATATTTTTATTTTCCCCTTCTGAATTATATTTTCTCCCCTTCTTACTTTTAATTAAATATTAATGTCCTTATTCCCTGGGCTGGAACGATATTGGCTTCGCACCTTCGACGGGACAGGTGAGTCGACATCCCTAACTAGGTTTATAGAGGCTGTAGAAGAGGCTGCCGACGATCTGGGTCTATCAGACGCACAGAGGTGTGAGGTAGGGCGTTCATTGTTGAGAGGTAAGGCTAAGATCTTTGTTGAAACGACACCGGAGGTTGCGTGTGTCAGGGACCTCTTGATTTTGAGAACAAAACTGCGTCATCACTTCTATTTTCTTGTGTAGAGACCAGACGTTGTTTTGACGTATGCCCTTGTGGTCCTTCATCCTTCTGTTTAATTTGTTGGAGGCTTCGCTTTGTTTTTGTGCATTTTTCCATCTTGTTTTCCTTGTAGTTTTTGCGGTACACAAATTATTGAGGTCTTCTGCCTTGATTGATGTCCATTGTTTATTTTGTGTATGAAACCACCCTCAAATCGAGAACTTGTGGGCGATTTACCTTTGTACACGGGGTACGGCGGGGTGGCGGAATTAGATAATTTTGCCAACGCCGTTTATCAATCAACCCGATTTGCTGGTTGGACGGCTTCCCAGCAGTGCTTGTTCGCCCGCTCAAGATTCGTGGGCCACGCATATTTTTTCATCTGTTGGAACCCACATTTGTGCACAACTGAAAGTTTTGAAATCCTTTTGGAAGCATTGCGAGATCGTTTCATCCCTCATTATTTAAATAATTATTTGTAGAGGTCAAGCTGGGATCTGTGCCCAACGGATTGTTGTGGCGCACTGTTGTGCGCGCCGTGCGAATACCTTGGTGCGATTTGGAGGTATATCGCACCATTCCAACTTTAACGGGTATTGAAAGTGAGGTTGCTTTTGATTCTTTTGTTGCCTCTATACGTAGTGCTGCTTTTTCCCGAGGTTGGGACCACGAACAACAGAGTGGTGTCTTTAGAACTAAACTGAGAGGCGTTGCTGCCCTCTACGCCATTTCTTACGAAATATTAAGGAAGGGCGAAGATATAGATACTCTTGAGTTTGCCCTTAGGCAGCTACTGTTTTAAACCTTGGTTTGACCGGTTATGCGTTTGCGCATCTTGGTGTACGACATACAGGTCCAGGATCAGTTTTCGGGGTTGTACCACACCCTACCCTGTTTGACCGGCTTTGAAAGCGACCGAGCTGTTGATAATTTTTTCAGTTCTATACATTGTGCTGCGGTTGTTGCCGGGTGGAACGAGGCCCAAAAGTGTTTGGTCTGTAAATCGAAACTGCGTGGTATCGCAGTATTGTGCCTTTTGAATTCCACAGTTTTGAAGGATTGTCACCATTTTGGAACTCTCGAAGTGGCTTTGCGTCATTATATAGAGAGAGTACGACGAAGAAACCGAGGGAACAGCGGTGCCACCCATATTCCTTAATCCAGATTAGAAGAAAGGAAAAGAGAGGAGAAGACAAAGAGAAACGGACCGACCTGCTATTCACAGTGTTTATGTCAGCCAGCGACATTGTTGCCGTTATAAGGGCGATTCCTCATTACGACGGTACCGGAGGTGTCCCCAACTTTGAACTTTTTTTCGGCAGCTTGGAAACAGCGGCACTGGCTTTAAATTGGTCTGAAGCTCAAAAGTGTGCAGCTTGTAGGAGTAAACTGAGGGGCCTTGCCGCCTTGTTTGTTTAAGATGCCAATATTTGGAGACATACGAATATTTTGCGGGTTTTAAAGATTGGCTTGAGATACCGATTCTTAGGCTGGTAATATCTGATTCCTCATATGGTAGATCGTATTGACGCTGTCCCTGTGTTTTGCGGGACTGAGAGTCGATTATATTTGGAGGAATTTCTCCTTAAGGTGGAAGCAACCGCTCGAAGTTTTGGTTTTTCTGAAGGAATAACTTGTTCATTGTGCCGGTGCAAATTGGACTAGGTAGCTGCTTCATACGTTTATGGATCGATTCAGTTGAGAGATACTAGCGACTTTCAACTGCTAAAGAGTGCACTCCGACATCGTTTCTTTATACAGGAATAGCATTCTCCTGATTTGTGGCTATTTTACGACCACTCGTTTTCGTACTATAGTTTATGACATAAGTCTACCTGAAGACCAGAACAGCATTTATCAATCAATCCCCTATCTAAACGGTACTGAGGGTGTAGAATTTTTCCTTTCTTTTTTCGACATCATTAAAACGGCTGGAAGATTTGCTGGATGGTCTAAGTTCGAACACTGCATTGTTTGCCGGTCCAAATTAATGGGCTGTGCTGCTCTCTTTGTATTGGGTGACCCGACTTTGCGTGATAGTGAGATTCTGGAGACGCTGGAAGCTGCACTATATCTTCAATTTTTAAATATATCTCGAGAAATATCTGTTTAACATCAAGGTTGAACATTGCCGTTTTTTTTTCCTCCCTCCTTCCTCCATTGTTGGAAGTGCATGTGTCCATTGTTCCACTCTATATTATATAAATCTATTCCTCGCTATTACGGCGTAGGAGGAGTAGTGGAGTTTAATTATTTCTTTGGACTGTTGGAAAAGACGGCGAAGATAGAACATTGGTCTGAAAAGGAGACACTTGTTGTCTGCCGCTCAAAACTGCTTGGAGCGGCAGCTAGGGTTCCCATACATACTACAGATTATCATACTCTGACATTTGCCCCTTACTTTCATTTCGTGATTTGGCATTGATTACTAGACTGCAACCATGGCGGCAGCAGTACCCGGGTTGGCCGGCTGGCTGACATTGATACCTAATTATTCCGGAGATGAGACTCGAGTGGGAATACAGGAATTCTTTGAGGCTGTTGATAACATCGCAACATTAGCTAACTGGCCGGAGGAGGTCAAACTCGCGGTAGCAAAAGGGAAGTTACGAGACGAAGCTGCAAGATTCCTCCGTGATAGTGAAGCCACAAGAGCCTTAGCTACCTTGGCCGATTTTAAAGCTGTGTTGATAAGCCATTTCAAACCCGATAGACCAACTGGAGTAAAATTGGCTCAGTTCATGGAGTTATCTCATAGGGAAAAGGAGAACGCCCGACAGTATTCAATCCGAATAGAGAAAATTGGCCGTGAAATTGTAGGCCTGGATAAACCTGCTCAGGATAAGCTTATCCTCCGCCCAGTTTATTAAGAGCATAAAGGCCACTATTAGACATCCAGTGATATCAAAAAATCCCCAAACTCTTAGGGAGGCTGTTGAATTCGCTGTGTTGGAAGAAGATGCCCTGCTAATCATGAATGACAGACCACGCAATGCTCATGTAAAAAGAATCACACCTGATCTACAGGATGACAACAACCCTATACCGGTAGAGGAGCCGGGAAGCGACACCCTTGCAAGGATGGTGCTGAAACGAATTGACAAACTGCAACAGCATAGCAAAAGAGTCCAGAATGAGAGGGAGAAGACTAAGGAGAGTTGTAAACAATGGGACCAGATTATGGAAAAGCTGGCTAGTCTGAGTCACTCTTCCCGTCCCCCTCCTGCCAGCATTGGTGATCCCATTGTTGCCGTTGCTACCACAGGGACACCTTCCCAGGATTCATGTGCTAGGTTGCTGGAAAAGATCGAACAGAGGTTGGACCGAATGGAAAAAGAAATTAGGGAAAACTCAAGCCAGAAGATAACCCCGGGGGAGCCACGGAGAGAACTGGGCATCCCTCCCACTAGATATGTTGAGAGACCTCCCGGATATGAAAGACCCGGCGAATGTTCAGGTCCTTCTTTCCAGCGGCGCCCGTTGGGCCCTAGTTATTTTTGCACCCGAGACATTTGGCGGCTCAATGCCCCCAGAGGCCCTCTAGATTGGGATCTTGTCCTCCCCCCGAAAACCGGAGAGTTTTTGTTCGAGACCCGAATGTAAATGGAACGGGAAATCAGCGCTGGCAACAACCTGCTGGAACTGATAGAAGATTGTGGGTACCGACTCGGCCTGCTCAACATTATGTTCAGGCCGAATATGGTTTTGAACCCGAGCCATATGAGAACGAATACGAAGAGAATGAACATTTAAACTACAACGGCCCCCAGTAGAGAAGTTGGCTTACATGGGAGATGGCCCTGAAGATATCCAACGGAAACCTACACTGACAAGAGGGGGGGGATTGAGGCTTAATGGCGCGTCGACAACTTGGTCATTAGCGCCAACCTCAGTCACAGTGCAGTGGTCCGGGTTGCCACTGCACCACACATTACAGAGATGTTATTCAAACCCCTAACCTAAATCTTGTCATACATCTGCACCTCCTGCAAAAATTGAAAAACACCGGACAGGAGGACAGACTTATCGCCCAACTGACGCGCAATGTCATGCGGAAGATGGAAACGACGACGAACACCATCAAGATGGCGACAATCAACAAGTAAGTGCCGGACCGTAAGTGGCCGTCGACACCAAGAACATTCAGGAGGGTCAACCCCCCGCAAAAGGAAACAGTGAGTAAGTCGGGTGTGACCAACTCGCAAACGGGCCAACACCACCTCCTCACGGCGACTGCGGCGACACGCCGAGTGCCACTCCTCGACCGTGCCTTTAATAGCTCGTAATTTATTGCCGTCCTGTCCATCCCACGAGGCTTGCCAAAAAGCGTGTAACCTCAGACGCAGAGTTGGAAAAGCATCCGAGGGAACAAGGCTGAGATCCCTACCGAGAGGGCCAGAAAGGGCCCCTTTTGCTGCAGAATCCGCTTGCTCATTTCCACCTATCCCAACATGGCCCGGGATCCAGCAGAAAAGCACGGTTTTCCGCTGGCCAGGCAAGCGGGAAAGCAAAGCTTGGACACGTTGTGTCAAGGGGTTCCGAGGATTGTAAGTCGCCAAGGACTCCAGGGCACTCATGGAATCGCTAAAGATAATGAAATGCGTGCCCTGAAGGCCAAGGATCCATTCTACCGCCAAACCGAGAGCCAAAAGCTCTGCAGAAAACACAGAATAGCCTGATGGAAGGCGATGGGCAACCGTCACCCCCTTACAAACACAAGCACAAGCAACGCCAGCATCTGACTTCGACCCATCAGTAAACAGCCGCTGATAACCGGCATACTGAGAACCCAGCCGCCGGAACTCCTGTAAGTACCTTGCAGGTAGAGTGGAACCCTTCGGGAGGGACGCCAGAGCGAAAATGAAAATGCCACTTGGGACAAGCCAAGGGGCTACTGGCATCCCCCCAAGCCTCAAGACGCTGGGCATTTCAAAGGCTATCTCCTGACAGGACTGCTGGAGCCTATCGCGGAAATCACCCTTACCCACCCTGCGTCTACCGACTCGCAAGTCTGGCCCAAAAACCATGGACCAAGAAGGACTGGATTCCACAGCACGTAAGCGCACAGCATACTGAATGGCCAGCTTTCGCCGACGAATGGCCAAAGGTGGCTCCGAGGCCTCAGCATAGAGGCTGACCACTGGAGAAGTTCGAAATGCCCCAGTCGCCACACGCAGGCCACTGTGATGCACAGTGTCCAACATCTGGAGAGTCGAGTCACTAGCCGAACCATACACCATGCACGCATAATCAAGTTTGCTGCGGACAAGGGCTCTGTAGAGGCGCAACATGGCAGTGCGATCGGCACCCCATGAAGTGCCCGACAGAACCCGCAAGATGTTAAGTGCCCGCAAAGACTTGTCTTTAAGTTGGCGCAAGTGTGGAAGCCAAGATAACCTGGAATCGAACACCAGACCCAGGAAACGTGCCTGTGGGACAACAGGAATCTGCGCCTGGCCCAAGTACAGGCAAGGATCTGGGTGCAGCGTTCGTTGGCGGCAAAAGTGAATGCACACAGAAAAGTGAATGCACACAGTCTTGTCCGGAGAAAACCGGAAACCATTACTTACCGCCCAGGTCTGGACTTTATTAATCGCCAGCTGTAGCTGCCGCTCGCAGGTCTGCATGCGAGCTGCCCGAAAGCGCAGGCCGAAGTCATCGACAAACAATGACTGGGGAACAGCAGCTTGCTGAGCAATGGGGTTGATCCCAATAGCAAACAAGATGACACTAAGAACACCTCCTTGAGGCACACCATTCTCCAAGACAAACGGGCGGGAAAGAGTCGCCCCGACACGAACACGAAAAGAACGGCCTGAGAGGTAAGCGGAAAGCAACAGTGGCATCCGTCCCCTCAAGCCACAGTTATAGAGATTACGGAGAATCCCATAACGCCAGGTCGTATCATAAGCCTTCTCCAAGTCAAAGAAAACCTGAACCAGATGATGACGCAGGCGAAAAGCCTCCCTCACATCTGATTCAAGGGCAACTAGATGATCGATAGTTGACCGAAACCGTCGAAAGCCACACTGGGACGCAGATAAGAATCCCCGTGATTCCAACACCCACACCAACCGCTCACTGACCATCCGTTCCATAAGTTTACAGACACAGCTAGTCAGAGCGATTGGGCGATAACTGGAAGGAGAAGTAGGGTCTTTGCCCGGTTTTACAATCGGGATGACCACTGCTGTCTTCCACGCTGCTGGAATAGAGCCCTCTGCCCACACACGGTTGAACATCCCCAGCAAGAACTGCTGGGAGGCAAGGGTCAGATGTTTCATCAGTTGATAGTGAACACCATCAGGCCCCGGGGCGGAGTCATGCGACTTGGACAAAGCTGAAACAAATTCCTGCCAGGTAAATGGTAAATTGTACTCCTCTAGCCCATCGGACCGAAAGTCAAGAAAGCGAGCCTCTTCTCTACGCTTAATCCCGTGACCCGCGCAAATGCAGACGCAAGACAATTGGCGATATCTGGCACAGAAGAGATCACGGTATTCGCCACCTTCAGCTGTGAAACCGGGGAAGGCACGCTCCTCCCCGAGATCTGGCGCACCTTCCGCCACACCTGCTGAGAAGGCGTGGAGCGCGTGATCGACGAAACATAAGCTGTCCACGAAGCACGCCTAGCCTCACGGATGACATACCTGGCACGGGCACGACAGCGCTTAAACGCTATAAAGTTGCCAGTAGTCGGGCTGACTGTGAATGCACGCAACGCTCGCCGGCGGGCCTGAATGGCCTGCCCGCAAGCAGGCGTCCACCACGGAACAGGAACCCGCCGCGGCTGTGTGGACGTACGCGGGATAGTAGCATGAGCAACAGCAAGGACCACATCAGTGAAATGAGTGGAAAGTTCATCCACATCAGAAAAGTCCTCAACCGCACGCTGAAACACAGCAGCCTCAGCAAAGGCTGACCATTCAGCACGCTTAAGTGCCCACCGGGCTGGCCTGGAAGCCACAGAACCCCCCTGTGTTGTGGACAACACAATGGGGAGGTGATCGCTTCCATGCAGATCGGTAGTGACATCCCAAGTGAAGTGAACTGGGATGGCCAGCAAGCAAAATGTTAAGTCCACCGCTGACCAATTGCCCGTTGCCAAGTTATAGTGTGTCATGGCTCCATCGTTCAGGATGCAAACGGACCCCCTCTGCACCCACTCCTCAAGGATCCTGCCTTTGTTGTCAGTATTAGGTCCTCCCCACTGGACGTGGTGACTGTTAAAGTCGCCCAGCAGGAGAAACGGGGCAGGAAGCTGGCGAACCAGGTCCTCCAGGTCACCAACCCCAAAGACCTCATCCGGCGGTAAATAAACCGAACAGACAGTAATATCGAATTGAAAAGAAACTCGAACTGCTACTGCCTGAAATCTAGTGTGCAGAGGCACACTGGCATGCGGCTGAGAGTGTTGAACCAGCACTGCAACACCACCATGTGCACGTGGCACAGGGTCTGCATCCAGACGGTAGACAGAGTAACCCCTAACAACCGGATTATCCGACGCCTTAAAGCAAGTTTCCTGAAGGCAGCAGCACAGAGGTCGCCAATGCGACAAAAGCAGTCGCAGCTCTTCTGCATGGGTCCGATAACTTTGGCAGTTCCACTGAACGATGGAATGAGCAGGCATTAGGACGGGCATAAGACTGAATCCTCCTCAACTCCTCCCCTGGGCGACCCGAAAACATCTGAATCCTCCCCCGAATCAAAAGCCGGAGTGAGGTCCAGAACGAAGTTGTCCTCGGAAGGAGGAAAAAGCCCAGGAGA
>JAHWFP010074517.1:0-12936 GCA_023313725.1 Lithobius niger
TTCGTGTTAAAATCTTGAAGCTTTACAGTATTGTACCACCACCTATTCCATCACACCTTTTCTTCTTTAAATGTTCGAGCAAAGTACTTTTAAGAGGTAACAATCCAAAACTATCAAAGTACTCGCAGTCACCCTAAACCACCCAATTACTGCCAGGCTTGTCACATTTGTCGAGATTAATAACGGACCAACCGTTCCCTTCTGGAATATGATTAGAAGGGAACACACCTTGAAAATCACTACACAACGGACGCAATATATCGTCTATTTGTTTCATATTCATTCTGTATAGTACGTTTCGTTTTTCGTCAATTTCCAACAAAGCTTCTTTTTCACCCAAAAACACAACCGTGACGTTTTGAGCCAAGTCAGTAGAAAATTTCAAGTCGACACACACAATGCCATTGTTAACTAAAGACACGTGAGTAGGGTCGTTCGAGTTTCCGTCGGCTGTCAAATCGAAGCAAAACAATGTCTTACCAGTCGACTTGTAATCGGCGTAAGATATGTCCACGCTAGTATTGTGGTACTGTATTCCTAGTCCTTCGTACAGCGACATGTAAGCTTGCACATATTTATTATTGCCAAAATCACAAGTTAGAGGTTTCGAGTTGTGCATCACCCCGTCGACCGACAGAGCTAACGAAGTCAAACCAAAATGTTCGAAGAAAAAGGGGTCGTTTGAATAAACCCCATTGAAGGCTGCGTGTTTAACTAATCCTATAGTAACTCGACTAGGAACGTCACCGTTGAAAATATTGTCGATCGTCGCGCTGCGTGCACCTTGTAACAAAGTGTGACTCTTAAAATCAGTTTTTCTGTAAGGATATTTTGCCGAGGAAACTGTACTGAGCGTTCTGGCGTGAGCTAGTAGAATAGAGGGGGAAGGGGTAACCTTGCGAATATAGAGGGCCGCATCTAACGGAACGATGACGGGCGAGAGGGCGGTGGTTATACCTGCGGCGTTTAAATACATGCACAATTCTGCTCGTTGAGGCACGAATCTGAATTTCAGTTCTGTATTATTTAGCAGAAGTCGTGACTGGTTCACTAAATCGTGACTGACTCGTCCTATGAAATCGATCTCAGCCCCACTCGCCGTTCTGTTCTGTCGCATAGCATAGGGTGCAAAAAGTGAGGATTCCAACTGCGTCTTTTTTGCTTCACTGCCGTAACTCAAAATAGTCTTCATGAATGCTTTGTATCCGTAATGGTCGTTGTTACCAGTAGCCAGTTTACCGTTCAGACTGACGTCAACTTGAGAAAAAAGTCCGTGCAACAACAAATCGACGGGCCCCATCAGTTTACTTTCGTCCGCTGTATAGGCCGAACCATCGCTCGATTTTACAACTTTTACACGCATGTAAATTAACTTTGTGATATATCGATGTAATCGTCGGATCCCGGAACCAAAAAATCGATTACTTGATTAGCTCCTATCGTAGCGACGGGTCTATACTCTACCATTTTAGTTTTTTGAATCGATAACTGAACGGGGCTGACGCTGAACAAATCTAAATTATTCTGCAGACATTCACACGAATTTGGGTGAAGGTACGCCATACTGACCCTCCTGACGTAAAATGACACCGAAGGGGGAAAGACAGGTAGTTATATAGGTTGGCTTAATCTAGAATGGTTTTAGGCTTCGACCCTTTCTTTTTTCGTTTTTTACAACACTTAGGTTTAGTTTTTGAAGCTTTTCTTTTACGCTTACGACCACTCCCTCGTTGTTGCAATCTTCTTCCAACTTCGCTCATGACGTCACGTCCAGCTTCCGTAAACCTGTCACGCGAAGCATCTTTCCACGTCTTGCCTCCCAGCACGTCGGAGCCTATACCGACGCCAGTAGAGAGAGCCGTTCGTCCTAGGCAGCTGCCTATCCCCTTTAAAAATGGCATAGCCATTCTTCCTAAGCTAGATAAAATTGACCCCAATCCGTTTCCGGTTTGGGCTCCGTGACGTCCGTAGTACACGGGTATACCCCCACCCGCCTGGTCTAGGTAGTACTGCGTGTAAGGACACGTGCCTCTCATGATGTTCGATCGATGTGTGTGGGGGAGGGGGGGAGCGCGAGCTTACTTCTAGTCTACGAAAGGCTTTTTTTTATGAAGATGCAAGACAACCACCGTCCTCCCATAATCACCGAATTCTATAGGTCTCCCAGAATCATCAGTTAACAAAATTTCAATAAATTAAAAACTTTCTTTTTGAATAGGAAAATAGTACAACCTATTAAACTCAATGCTGCAAACTTCCCCCGGTTGACCACGAACCGGTACGATTCTCAATAAGGGAACTTTGTAGTCACCCACGTGATTAGCTTGGATTAGATCTGTATACACGTATGTACTGTCCACGGGAGTATTAGTCGTTTTCATGACTGGCACCAAAGTTTCAACGGAGTGCTCCACAACATCTGGAAGCATTTCAAATTTTGGGAAGCCAAAACGAGAAGTTAATTTAGGACCCAAATAAAGCTTGACGTACGTTTCTTCGCCTTCGTAATTACGAATATTAAACGTGTGTGTACTTGCGTCGTACAAGATGCGCGGGTCATCAGAAGTCTTTTTTTTTAAGTCCTGAATGTCGAGATTGACACGGTTCATTAATTCCTTGTAACTAGAGTATCGTTTCGTGCCCTTAGTTGAAGGTAAAATTGCGGTGCTTTCGATAGGACTCAAATGACCTCCCTCCAACAATCTTTCCTTCCTCTCTGTAAAGCTGTACTCCAAGAGCCGTGCTTCCTCGTCAGCACTTTTTAAAATAATTGCAGAATCTTGATTTATGTTATTTGGAAACGAAATTTCGCACAAAGCCACTTCGTAGTCACGGGACAGATTTAAAGGTGTGGACAACCGAGTGATGTATTTTTGAAGCGTATTATACGGAAAAATATCCATAGAAGAATTACTAGGGAGGGTTAAAAATATATCCTCACTCATCTTAACTGTTCTAGGTCTGAAACCCAAGTGTTAAAGGACTTTGGATAACCCTCCCATTTAACCAAGTACTCGGTCCCGCCTTCTCGTTTCCTGCGTGTTCTCAGCACAGTTTCAATTTTATAAGATGTAGACTCGGCTACTTTTTGTAATTCTTGCTTGTAAAAAGTACCGATAATCGGTTCGCCATGCCAGTCTTTAACGGTATAGGTCGTAATGGGATGTTGGAGATTTTTACCACTGACGTAGGCAACTTCTTGAGTCCATCTTGGATGGTAGCCACGAGTGAAAATGTGCGTTTTCAAAGCCAGTCTCACCGGATCGCCGGTTCGGAACCCTCCACCTCCGTAACGAAAACTTCACCGTTATTAGCTTCGTTAACCTGAGTGGGCTTCATTTTAATGCTGCGATGATAACTATTGTTGTAGGAATCAACAATGTCTTGAAGTACGTCGATAAATCTCATCGTATTGTTTTTATGTAAATAACGCGAAATTCGACCGCGGAGCTCGACCGCGGATACGCGATTTAATTTCTTCGTTGCGTGTAGTATACTGTTTGGTGTTGTGCTGATGTAGCAGCTGTCCTACGGCTCTGTTTTGGAACTCACTCCCGGAATCACTGGTAAAAAACTCCACGTTCGAGGCACGTGGATCGAGCAAAATATCACGTAATGCTGTTGAAACTGAAATTGCATCTTTTCTTTTAATTGGACGAACCCACAAGTACTTCGAGAAGGCATTAATTACGACCAATAAAAAATTATAGTTGTCATTATGCGTCGCGAGGTTGGAAACGTCAGCTAAATCGGCCGAAATTATGTCTCTCTCGTTCTTCACTCTGATCCGGTTTCGTTCAAATGACCTGGTCACTGGCTTAAATAATGTATACGTGTCCTGAGATTGTAGCCATCGTTTAACAAAAGCGAGCGTGATTCTTCGATCGACGAGTGAGGCACACTTATGAAGCCGTCTCGCACCCCCCAGGCTACCGGAACTTTTAGGATCGTAATAATGGGTGTTTAGTATGTCATTAAAAAAACTCGCTCGACCATGACGATTGCCTTTTTTTACTTTTGCTGTTGCGCCCGCCGACGGCGCCTCGGGCCGTTTGGTCATCGTCCGTTGAAGAACGTAATGAACTGACGAGGGGAGGGGGTGTAGGCAGTATTATACCGGAGGATCTGCGTAAGTAACTTTTCCGGGGAATTAAACTGGAAACGACCGACCAGCCCGGAGCATGCAACATCTTCTCTCTGAATGATTTATTATCAGAAATTCGTCCGTGTATCAGCTGAACTACGTTCGAACCGGGAATAGCTAAACCAGTTTCATGATCCACGATTTGTCCCATCGGGTCGTAAAGCACTTTGCCTTCTTCTAAAAATTTCCTTATACGACCTCTGTATTTGTCAGGTACCCAAAACACATCGTAAGGGAGAGCGGCAACGAGAGCTTTTTCCCCGCTACTATCAACGTCAGCTTTGGTTCCTTCATCATCCATATCGCTCCTGTCGAATACCGACGTTTGCGGCGCTGCCGCGCTCACTGCTGCTGCTACCTCCCCCCCGCGCGCCTTACACCGCGCCGCTGCACCCGTGGGGGTGGGGGGCACGCCCCCTACTGCGCTAGCGGTAGGGGACGTGCTAGGACTTACACTGAATGCTGGGAACACGCTAGTGCTGCTAACGGTCGGTGTGGCTGCCTGTTGCGTCGTTGGTGTGGGCGAGCTGGCTGGTGTGGTCGCCGCACCCATCGAGGACATTAACACGCGTAAGGGCTCCGACACGTATTTTTCGTTAATATGTAGAAAACGTTGGAGCGTTTGAGTGTACAGTTTGGCTTTGGAAAAATCGTCAATGTCACGGTTTGCCAGTACTTCGCGAATGGCAACGTCTAGATTACCCAACGGACGAACGTAAGATGATTTGGTCAAGACGTTGGGACCCGGGGCGACGGTTGGAGGTCCAACACCGGCAGCCGCAGCGAGCGAGGCAGACTCGTCCGCGATAGGCACTAATTGCATGCGTCGAAACATAGTTTGTTTAGGTTAGTTTTGTTTATCTGGCAAATATTCCACTTACTGCGTCTATTAAAAGTGCTGCGACGGCGCCCAGGAGCGGAGCTAATAATGGGAAAAAGCCGCCTGTTTGGAGTTTAGTAATGTTTTTAGTTTTCTTAGCACGTGAACAGTTTTTTGTTGAAATTGCGAGCAGAGTTTTCTTGTATCTCCTCAGTTTGGACTTTAGAGCTTGATTTAACGGGAAATTTCCTCTGAGAATATTAAGGGCGACGGAACAAATTATATCTTGGATATTTGCGCAAGCTATTAGAGTTTTTTTCACGTGCGGCTTGACTTTACGGGATGAAAGGAGAGCTAACACGGGTAGATAGTCTTTGACTCGCTGCTTAGACATTCTTGGGCATCTAAACAACGAGAGGTGTTTTGAACAAATCGCCTCTGAAACGTAAATGGTCCGGCGTATCGGGTCGAAGATCTAAGAACAAATACCCGCGACCGTCCGTCGTAGCTGCCTTATATATGCTAACTAAAAAGGCTGGTGCGTATCCCATTTGAACCGCCAGGTGACGTAATGTAGAAACGTCACGTACGTTCTTGAACAAGTAGAAATAATGCGTATTTAAGTTGACTGTACGTAAATTTTTCTGATACAAGTTATGACTTATTAATATTTGAGTTAAATTACGGTGGTGTCCCCCTTTAACCCAGGCATCATTTAGTAATACTATTTTTAAACAATGTGCCAAATCGTCCAAGCAAAGTAATGCACCCGAAGACACGGATTCGTAAATATCTTTGTCGACCCTGTATAAAGGTTATCGGAAGTTTGCACTTGGATTTTAAAGTTTCGTAAGCAATCTGCCACGCTCCGTAGCAAATTGTCACGGATGTCAGAACGGGATTGAACACTTCTTCGGCATTTAAAATTAATTTAGAAACTAATTCAGTTTTTCCAGTTCCCGACGGGCCCACTATTAAGTGATTAGAGGGATGCTTTAGGGGTAAATCCATGACTGGTTTTGAGGGATCGGTAATGGATGGCTGGCTTTTTATACGAGGAGGGATGTACCTTTAACAAAAAATAATTTGAACTGTATATTAAATTTTTCTTACATGGAATAGAGAATGATGGAGGTGTTTAGGAAATAAAATAGTATTTTACATCTCAAATAATTTTTTTTTTAATTTAAGCAACTTAGTTGCATTTCAATCTCGTTTTTGCGCAGCGAGTACTGAGCTTCTACATTCGCGATTCGAGCCGCAACGTAAGGGAAGTTTGCGGCGTACTTTACTAAAAAGGCGTCGCTTAAATCCAACGGAGCTTTTGCATATTTTACAAGAAAGTTCGGTAAGAGAAGGTCAAAAGGCACTAAATGACGGTCGGCAGTTTGCAACGTTTCGAGAGGGTGAGGATCGTTTTCATAAATGTTCGTTAGATAGTGTTTTTGCTTGGTTTTGGTAGACAGAGGCACTATCTTGTGAGTAGGATTCGTCGATTCCGTAGCCATTAATCCTAACACCACGTCCATGTTGACTGGTCATGAAAAACGTAAATAACAGTTAATCGCGTCAGTTGTTGCACCGACGCAAAACCCTTGTAAATCAAATTCGTGTTCGAATATTGACAGACAATTAAACATCATCCCTTTATCTATCTGTCCGTGAGCTAATTGTTTCACAATGGCGTAACAATGGTATAATTCGCCTACCTTGGGTTGCTTAGGCGTGAGTTTCCTACGCTTGAGCCAACGTGTGGAACGGCACTTCCTTTCCTCGGCCGGCGTAGGCGGCTGTAGAGCGGCAGGAGTGGGGAGTTCTGGATGTGGCTCAGTGGCTAACGTACCCTCTATCGGGTGGACGGTTGAATCGACTGGTTGTGGTGGGCGGACGATGCAGGAGTCGGCTGGTCGTGGTGGCTGGACGGTGGGAGCTGCTCCCTCGTCGAAATGTTGTGCAATTTACTGAGGAGAGATGGGTGAGGAGACGTGTTGGTCCATGCTCGTTGTTGTGCGTTCTGATGACTGGGTGACGGGTGAGAGGTATTTAAATATGGGTGGGAAAAATTTTGAAAATTAGTTCCGCGAAAGGAATTTGTAATAAAATTTTCCTTTAAAAAAGCTGCAAGCTGCAGCTACGTGATTAGGGCAGAAATGATATCTGTCTATTTCACAGTAAGAGGGAGCCAATGGGGTGTTAGTAGGCAGTTCTTCGCAAGCTACGTTACATTTTTTCTCTAGGTAATCTTTTAATTTTTTGTCCCCCTTGACAAAAAACACAGTTCCAGTGGAGACACACTGCAGCCGCTTGATTTCATTAGTCACAACGAAGATTGGAGTGTCTAGTGCCTCATTTTTCAACTCTTGTTGTAAAATGAACTTTTCACAATACGAAATAGTGCTTCGTTCCTTTTCAGTGATGTCTGATTCTAGTACCGATTTCGGTATTTTGATAATAAAATGTTGCTTTAAATCATGGCCGACCAATGATAGTTCCTTGATGTAATAAAGTCCGTTGATCGTGACTGCATTACACGTCACGATATAGTCTAATTTTCTATTGAAAATTTTTAATTCTGATTCGACAAGAGTTGAATCCATTCCGACAGCTGGTCGACTGAGTCTATTAAGACTTTAAATTGATCAACGTTCAAATCCACGGACTTCCTGTACGCATTGGCGAAATTCACAATGGTTTTGTTCAAAGCTTGCGAATGATAACAGGTGACCGTGCACTTTGACGACTCAATCAAAACCGCGAGTGGGTTTTCTTGCTCAATAATCGGTAACCAGCTCGGAAAGAGCGCGCTAATATTGTAGAAATCTTCGGGACTTAACGAAATACCATATGCGGTCGCCGTGAATCCCACAGGATTAACTGTAAAACGTCTCACATGGACTTTAAGGCTATTGTTAAATTCCGACACCTGAGCAAAGAAATTATTCCCAAGATGAACCGAATGTTTTGGTTTTATGGGGAGTAGAGGAATTGCCATACAGAACGCACTAAATTTCGCTAGAAAAAAAGAAAGTAAATATTAAAAAAAAGGTTCGTTGAGAAAATAATTTATTCAAAATCGAGGTCAATATTTTCTTTCAAAACGTTTAACTGCTGAGCCGTTAAAGTTATTAACCCATTATCAGAAAATAAAATAAAATCTTTGTTGTCGTCAAGAGTCACTAATGCTTCGGTCGAAACGTACAGTAGGGTCGGTGTGCCTGATTGATTAAAGAGGCCTTCCTCCGCGAAAGAAGGTAACATCGGTTCCATTTTCTGCCATTCTTGTAGAGATACCAAGAAAAATTGGCTCTCGTGAATCACGTAACTGCCGTCTACGACTGAAAATTTGGTTATTTGAGCAGTTAATTTGGAATAATTTATTTTCAATAATAAATTCCCACCCAAATTTAAAACAAAATCACCCATTGGAGCTCTTTTTCTGTGAACAAAGAAAAGAAAATCACTTTTCGTTGAAACGGAAATGTACGTCAAGATTTGAAAATAACCACTCGTTAACTCGTTTTACTGCATGTGCGAGATTCGTAAATTGGAGTTCCGACGATACAACCGTTATAAGTTGGTGTTTGGAATGTAACATACCCTGTGGGAAACGAGACGTATATTTTCAAGTTTTCTGACTGGTAAAGAGTTTGAGGTAAATTTGAAAGAAATTGCCACGCACTTAAACGGTTATAAAACCGAGTCCAGTCATGTAGTGATATTTTTACCCCGTTTAAAAGGTGAACTAGTCCCTCGTCGGTAATTTCGAAACGTCTGATATGAACGTACAATCCCGTACCAGGTACAGTGACTAACAATTTGTGCGCGCCTCCTAAATCGTAAAATTGTAATTTCATGAATTCGTAAAATTCACCCATATTTTCTATACCTTTTAAACCTGGTAAGGGTAAACAAAACTAATATAGCTTTAGGTCTAAGTTCTAATTTTTTTTTTAAATAAATAAGAGCTAAGAGAAGAGCAATAATGTATTGACTTACCTGGAGAGCAGTGAAGAAAGACTGAAGTGGCCTTTTGATAATTTGTTTGTGACAATTTTTACACGGATCTGAGGGGTTTTATAGCAGGCAAAGTATGTCAAATTTGGCTCTGACAAGGTTGCTATGCTTCTGACGTGTTGTGTGGGAGGGAACAATTTCTACATTTCTGACGTCATAGATAGGAACAGGTAACCTTGTTTTTTTTTTTAACTAAATGGTCTATTTTCCCGTCTACTACGTCAGAAGCGGAGGTTTCGTCCCTGAAGGCTTAACTACAATAATGGTTGGCCTCGTTTTGTGCACGCCTTCATGATCTCTTTTCTTTTCTACTTGAGAAACTAGTCAGAAAATTATGCCTTAGGGTCTCTTGGTATGAAACTGAATATCGGTTAGTGTGCGTCTCATTTGCCTGCTGACTGCTGTTTAGGCAAGATGGTTGTACCGACGCACCCTACATTATGCAAACTATCTTTTACCGAATTTGTGTTGAGATGTATGGTGAGTAGGGAATAGAAAGTTAGTTCCTTTAAAATTGTAGCGGACAGTAGTGGTAAAATACGATATTCGGTTACACATATATACCCCCACTTCCGGTCACGTGATAAAAGTGGGGGTAATGATGCACTTCCGATCATCTGTTGAAAAGTGGGGTTCCATTTTTCGTCAATCTGGAGGACGGTGGAAAAGTGCATTTTACTATTTGTTTTCCGGCTTTCGTCGATGTGGAGGACGGTGGGAAAGTACTTTTTGCTTCCTCCTATGATGTCACTTCCGGTCACGTGATCAAAGTGGGGGTATTGATGCACTTCAGATCACATGATGAAAAGTGGGGGTGTCTCTTCCATTTTTTTCGTCAATTCTGGAGAAGGGTGGAAAAGTGCTTTTTACTATCTGTTTTCCAGCTTTCGTCGATCTGAAGAAGGGTGGGAAAGTACTTTTTGCTTCCTCGTATGATTTCACTTCCGGTCATGTGATCAGTGTGGGGTAATGATGCACTTCAGTTCACATGATGAAAAGTGGGGTCGTCACTTCCGGTTTTTTGTCAATCTGGAGGAAGGTGACCTTTTTTCGTTTTTTTTGTTATTTTGGAAAGGATGCCTTTTTCTACCTTTTTTAGGTCACAAACATACATATTCCCAGTCATGAGATCAAAAATGGGGGTGTCACTTCCGGTGGGTAACGAAAAGTGGGGGTCCTGTTTTTCATCAATCTGAAGGATGGTAGGAAAGTGCCATTTGCTACCCTATTTTCGTTTTCATCAATCTGGAGGATGGTGGGAAAGTGCCTCCCGGTAATTTTCTTCATTTTCATCGATCTGGAGGATGGTGGGGAAAGTGTCTTTCAGTACCTTTTTTCATTATTAAAAATAAATAACAAAAAAAGAAAAAGCATGGATTCCAGTTCAATAATTTTAACGGGAATAGGTGGCGAACTGAGCTGCAATTTAAAAACGCCCATATACCTAGACCCTAAAAAAGAGTATGAAATGGCGCTCGTCTCCTTACTACGTACTACAGTACGTACTACAGTATTTTCAACGTGCACCCTGACAATAACGAACTTTTTTACACCATCGATGGTGGAGCGAATTGGATCGAGGGGAGAGTCGTTCCCGGCGCTTACGAAATTTCGGACTTGAATAATTTTATACAGTCTACTTTGGAAGGAAGTGGTCACGAAAAAAATGCCATCGTTTTAGAACCGAATCACAATACTTTAAAAACAAATTTGGTTATAAATAATCCGCTCTACGGCGTTTCGTTTCTAGGGGATAATAATTTAGGAACTGTTCTAGGATTCCTTCAGG
Source organism: Lithobius niger (assembly GCA_023313725.1). Taxonomy (NCBI): domain Eukaryota; kingdom Metazoa; phylum Arthropoda; class Chilopoda; order Lithobiomorpha; family Lithobiidae; genus Lithobius; species Lithobius niger. The sequence continues at coordinate 10,768 of JAHWFP010074517.1, forward strand.
GAACTTATACTAAAACTCAGCAAGGTCAAAAATCCGTGGATATAATGGGGCTCAATACAATTTTCGTTCATACCAACATAATCGGGTCTTCCTACGTGAATGACGATACTCAACCTTGCATATACGCTTTTTATCCGGGAGTGCCACCGGGTTATAAGATGATAATTTCCCCTCAAAATTTAATTTACCTTCCCGTAACTACTGACAAGATTCGTAATATTCGTATTTGGTTAACTTCTCAAGATAATGAAATGATAAATTTAAACGGGGAAACCCTTACCGTCAGACTTCATCTGAGGTCTAAAAAATAATTTTGTACGTATTAAAAAAAGAATGTTAGTATTCGAAAGAAAAAAAAGAATAATTGGAAAAGGATTCGTCGTAGATAATAATCAATTAAGGGGAAAAAACGCAGCATTCATCAAATTTATAACGAGAGCGAGAAGATGAGTTTAACGGAACATTACCTCGACATAAACGAATCTTTACAACAAGATTCTTCCGTGGAGAGCTACGCATTTCATGAATATAATCCGATAGTAGGAACCAATCTAAACAACGTCAATTCGGAAATTAGAATCGTAATCGAAAACCAGGATTTGTTCCTACACGTCGCGAATAGTTATCTTCTGATTAAAGGAGGTTACTGAATGCCGACGGTTCTAGTTTTGCCGATGCGGACATAGTGTCTCTCATCAATAATGGTTCCATGTACCTGTTTTCCAGCATTAAATATCACTTGGGGGATAAGCTAGTGGACGAGTTAAATTACCCCGGTTATGGAACTCTCATGAAGGGTCTCCTTACATACGGTTCGACCGATCAAGTGTCATTGCTGGGGAACTACTGGGCGTTAGATGCGGCAGAATCTTCCGCGGCCAGTTTAAACGATAACATCGGATTCAAATTACGGCATTCCATCATCGTGAAGGAAACGACTCCTAAAGGAAGCTTCTCATTCGCCATTCCCTTAAAACACTGCATGGGATTTTTCGAAAATTATGACAAGGTGCTGTACGGTGCCAAGCATGTCCTAACGTTGTCTAGGGCGAGCAATGACGATGCTGTATTCAGGGCAGCTGCAACAGCCGTTGGGAAAGTCGAATTGAGTAGCGTTTCGTGGCACGTACCCCACGTAACCACATCCGACGAGCAAAAACTCAGGCTTATTAGTTACATAGAAGGTGGGATGAACGTGGACTTGGGTTTTAGGCACTGGCATTACGATAGTTGCGTACTTCCTCAGAGCACTAGTTTCACATGGCGCGTGCTTACTACTTCGGCCGTTGAAAAACCGAGGTGGGTTATTCTAGCTCTTCATACTAATAGAAAAGATGCGCAAACTAAAAATCCAGCCGTATTCGATCACTGCAGTCTTCAAGATGCTCACGTAACTTTAAATTCCGAACGTTACCCGTTCTTGGACTTGAACGTAAATTACGCTGCAGGAGAATACTCGATCCTGTATAGAATGGCTCAAGAGTTTAGACGTGCTTTGTACGATGTCGGGGACTTGTGTATCGATTCTGTGCAGTTTAAAAAGACTTATCCTCTAGTGGTTTTGGACTGTTCCAAGCAATCGGAGAGACTTCAGTCCGGCATAGTCGACGCGCAAGTAAAGTTGAAATTTAACGCCGCGGTTCCAGCTAACACGACGTGCCACGCGCTGTTGATCGGTGATAGAAAGATGAGTTTGAAATTGGATAAAGGCAAAGTCGAAGTGATTTATTAAAAAAAGAGAGATGGTGAAACAAAAACCGAAAACAAGTAAAATCGGAAAAAAATGGAGCGGGGTAAAAAGAAAAAAGATCGCGAAACGAGGTGGGTTTTTACCCTTGTTGGCATTGCTGGGACCCATCTTAGCCGGTGTAGGTGGTCTAGCCGGAGGTGCCGCCGGTATCGCCGCTGCAGTTAAAAAGAGCCAGAACGATGCTAAGGTAATGGAAGAAATGGTGAGACATAACAAGAAGATGGAGGGTTCGGGGTTGAAACGTAAAAAGAAAAAAAAAGCGAATCGTGGCAGAGGGCTCTTTCTAAGGCCAGTGAAGGTCTGATCGATTTTACTAAACCGTTAACGAATCTCGATTTAAACAGATTAGTCAAAGTTTTGAAAATTCCTAAATACAGAGGTACTTTTAGCAAGGATCGTCTGCCGTTAAAACCTAAACC
>JAHWFP010074523.1:0-11586 GCA_023313725.1 Lithobius niger
GGGGGGGGGGGAGGAATGCTCCTGCTTCAAAATCTTTTACACATTCATATATCTTTTAAATTTGGCGTCACTGGTTATTAGTGCTAAAAATTGTTTAATATATGAGTAATAGAAACCGTGCCAGTCTATAAAAGTGTTCGGTAATGAGAAAGCGCCTCCATTACTCTGTCCAGTAGCACAGACAAGAAAAATTGTGGAGGGGGACGAATAATCCAGCTCGGGGTCTGGGGAAGAGCTTTCCTAGAGCATTCCGAGGAACTTAGCATTTTATGTTACATCACAGCCGAATCCGGCTTCTTATTCATTAACATATTCTGGCAGAATTTCTGTAGCATTATGACACAATGGGGGAAGAAGTATCGTTATGTCTTTGTTACACGAATCCTATAAAATATTTAGTGTGTGACACTGCACCTTCTTATAAATGAAGCTTATAACAGTGTAAGATGGATTCGTTCTGGCAATCGATCCTTAGAATTAAAATTGTAGTACGAATTTCGTGTTTAACGAATGTTAAACCACGGCTGTGACGTCACGCTAACTCAACGCCACACTAAATTTCCGTAGGTTAAATCCCGTTAACCGTGAGCGGAAGTGTGCGTCATCGCAAAAAGTGTGGGTTATCAAGTTACCCCACACTTTTACCGATAATCCACACTTTTGTCGATAACTCAACACTTTTGACACTTCCGGATCACGCGATGGGAACGCACACACCACAACCAAAATTATACAGAGTTAAAACCGTAACGCTATGAAAACGTACAAAAGGAATTACTTAACTTGCCGGGATATCCCAAATGAAGTCCTTTAACTGCTAACGCTCACATGTCTGGCTAGCCAATTCCAAGTTTATTCCCTCCGTCTAACTCTTCTCTTCCCCCCCCCTCCACAACCTAAAATGGAATGACCTTCATTCCTACCGATTCACCTATTAGGGTATTACTGGAGATTTGAAACAGTTCTCAAACTACAAACGAACAAAAAGAATTACTTACCTTGCGAGAATGTCGGCACAATGTCCTTCTATCCCTGCTTCATCACATATCGAAGTTTATTCTTTCCGAACAGAGCGAGCGAGCTAGCTTACAAGCTAAACTTTGCGAAACGACGCGTCGTCTAACTCCCACCCACCTTCCAGAAACTTGAGCGTAGCCTACAGTCTGCCTACCTGCCAAAGGAATCGTCCAACACCCACTCCCCCTCCACAAATTAAAATGGAATGACCTTCACTGATTTGACATAAGGTATTACCGTATTTCTTGAAGCAATTTTCACAAACACAAAACGTTTTAATTAAATAAGAATTAGCTTGACGTCCCAACCGTGATTTAAATAGTTATTGGTTAAAATCGAGCGGTTATCGATTTTTAACCAACGGGTGCGATTATTGTCCGGTTCTCGTATGCAAATGGTCTCGGGCTCCGCCCTCGACCAATTTGCATACTCGAGCCGGCCAATAATCGCACCCGTTGGTTAAAAATCGATAACCGCTCGATTTTAACCAATAACTATTACTTAGACAATACATATTTCAGTACACAATTGTGGGAAAACCTTAAAATGTATTTTTGTGATGCTGAATTCTAACCTATTTAAAAAAAAGTCTCTTTTAAACGTTATTGTTATAAACCACCGGTTGTGAAGCACATAATGATGATGTTGCATAGCATATTTTACTTTGACGAGACACTTAAGAGCTTATTAATAAAGCTGCACTTTCGTTAAACTAGTTTTGAAGTATCGTAATTGAATGTGTAATGGTGTGAAACCTTGGAAGTGTTAATTGTGTGATGCTGCAATTTTACTTCTACAGTAACTAATATCATTGGGTTATTTTGCCTGTCGAGCAATGACTTAAATATCGAGGGAGGGGGGGAGCAAGGAGGTCAAGCGCCTCCCCCCCCCCCAAAAAAAAAAGCCGAGGCGTAATTTTTTCTTTGATATTGACCTTTAAACGTTTTATTTTTTTATAGCCATAATAATACAAATCACGAAAACAGTCATTCAATAAAAATTAAGCAGTTGCGCGTTTTCTAGTTTTCCTCATGACGGCTTACGTGTACGGTGTGGGAAATTGTCCGGTGCGGGTGCAATCACCAAAGGATCTACAGCACTGAGATTGCACACCTGACACATAGGACGAATGTTTGTCCCTAAGATCGAGGGAGGGGGGAGGAAATGCATGACTTTACGGAGGGGCACCATGCCCCCCCCCTCAACCCCCTAGTTACCAATTTTATTTCTGTTTCCAACTATAAACATGACTAATACCCCTTGGTTGGCAGTTGATTCCTGACACCTCCCATAAATTAAAGAGAGCAGGGACTATCACCTATGCCTGTTCGTCAATTGATGACGATTTATGACGAAGGGTGGCAGGGGGGGGGGGGGTGATTAAAATAGCTTATTTCTGGAGAAGTATTACTTACTCGAGGCGTATTGCCAGGGGTGTTTTTTTCTGTTTAGTTTAAGGAACATAGATAAACTTTGTATGGGGGGAGGGGGCTGGTGCCCCAATGTAAGCTCATGCAGTGGCCTCCATCTTAAGGACAAACCTTGGTTCTATTTGTCATGTATGTATTCTCAGTGGGGTAGGAACTTTGATGAGTGCACCATACCATTTCCTGCACCGTGCAGAAAAGACTCATGTGGGCGTGGGGGCTATATTGAAGTTGTTATAACACGCATCCCGTTTATCCAATTAGCATACCATTTTCGGCTACCATGTTGTCTGTGCCATGCGTATATTTCCCCAATTGGAACCACACGTCTAGTTCTCACTGGAAAAAAGTTAAATTTTTATATCTGGGGGTTGAGGGGAACTGGGCGTCCAACGCAAGCTCAGTGGGGGCCCCCATCTTAGGTACATAACAAAGTCCTATGATTCAGGTGCCTAGTTCCAATTGTATAGGGCATTTGGTGGGTGCAACTGACTTTTGGACAACCCTGTACATCCCAAACTCGACTGGGTTCACCTTTATGCAAACGACTACCTGAAGATAAAAAAAAATTAGTTTAACTTAGGTTTTATTTGCTATAGGTTATCTCACGACGGAAAGTAGCAACTGCTAGAAAATTATTAGGATTGGTAGTTGGTACCTGACGACAGTGAACATGAGCGCGAGTGGTTTTCAGGGCACTTTTCTCTCCGAATGCAGACGGGTGGGCAATTAAAAAAAAATGGATCGATGGCACGATAACAAACCAAGCAATTATAAAACTGAGCTGAATTTTGTTTGCAATTTTTTAATTAACTGTTAATACTTTACAATAATGATGTAGCCAGGGGCATAACAGGCACGTTGTTCCGGCTAGGAGTGAAGAGTTGGAGGGGGGGGGGAGGGGGGAAGGTTCTATTTTAAACTACGTGATATCCAAAATCGCTACCATAAAATTAAAAGAAAAAATTGTCTGTGTCTTCGGTTTGGAACCAGAGATATTTTCCGACCCGTGACCTACGACCCACTTGACCCACCCACTAAAGAACCAAAATGTGACCCACCGTTACCCATCCCACGCCATGAAAAAAATACAGTATGCAAATACATCTTAAATAGTCAAATTAAAGCCTTTACTATGGGTTTTTAGCATTCTGGGGGAAACAGTAAGAACACTTTTTTAAGAGTACTAGTAAGACTACGGAAGTGTCAAATAACGTACTTAGCAAATTACCGTGGGTCGGTGGGTGAACGGTCTTGACCCATTACCCATTTGACCCACGATAAAAATGTAACCCATTTGACCCATGGGTCAGTTCCATCTTTGTTTGGGACGCTCGACCACTTCGACTTTTTCCTCCCCTTCTGCCCCCCCCCTCCCCTTCCCGACAAGAAATCACCTTTTTGCAACCCTATAATTGGAAAGGACAATCCCCGGATAATAAGTCTGCACCGTAGATCTTTGAAATAATATTCTAGTAAGTAACCCTACCAACCACAGGATAATTTTAAATGAACATTTAATATTGTTTTTGTAAATATTTTTTCCGGAGAGAAAAATGTTTGTAGTGAAAATATTTGGGGCTAATTGGGATGGGGGTGGCTGAGGGAGGGTATGCTTCATACACAACTAGAGGAAGCCCGTGCAATGCACGGGGCTGGTCATAAATTAAGTTTACGGACACATTTCCCGGGACATTTTTCCGGCCATCTTCCCGATAACTTGTCAGATTGATCGACCACTCATGCCTGCCTCCTCTTTGCATGCATGTAGAATGGGAGAGCGCATTTGCAATGTGGGCGCGAGGAGGGGAGAAGTGATTGTTCGGCCCGACGACTTGTCAAATTGAACCTTTATTGAGTTGATCGACCACTCATGCCTGCCTCCTCTTTGCATGCAGGTAGAATGGGAGAGCGCATTTGCAATGCGGGCGCAAGGAGGGGAGAAGTGATTGTTCGGCCCGACGACTTGTCAGATTGAACCTTTATTGAGTTGATCGACCACTCATTCCTGCCTCCTGTTTCTGTGCAGGTAGAGTGGGAGAGTGCATTTTCAATGCGGGCACGAGGAAGGGAGAAGTGGTTTTCCTTTTACTCTTCCTTTTAGCCGGCATCCAAGATTATTATATAGACTAGCGTCGTCTCCCTCCCCCCCCCCTCACCCCCAGTCGGTAGATGGCATCCTATGTTCGCGCTGCTGGCCGTTGAGTTCCGGGCGCAGCTACTATATCAGCGGGCCTTGGCTGCTACTCTCATAATTTGCCGTTCCGTCGGTAGATGGCGGAGATGGCATCGTATGTCCTGCTTGCTGCTGCGCTGCTGCTGCGCTGCAGATGCAGATGACCGCTGCGTTGCAGATCTTGTGTAATTATATATGTAGATGTTATATATGTAATTCTCACGCAACTTTTAACGTTGAAGTGTCACGTGAAAGTCTGTTACTTACAGTACCAGCTCATTACTGTGGCACGAGCCAGGATGGAATTACATAACTAAATTCCATAAGGCTAACGTGACCTTCTTTAGAATTGTACCTTAGAGCAATCACCTATACACATCCCAAGAATGCATCCACACTAAAATGACACACAAAATTACTGCTGGAGTGAACCGTGAACCGTGTACACTGCGGCCAACCATAGCTGCCTCTGTGCAATATAGTATCATAGTGTAGAACACGAATGGACGGCAAAGACATGAACTTAGGGACCGGTCATTATTTATGGCCGGGGGGTGGGGGGGGAAAGGAAATGGAAATGTAACCACCAAATTTTCGATGTCACCCCCCGCGTCGAGATACTGAAAAAGCTGGGCGACCAAAAAAAAAATTGGGTTACCCCCCCCCCCCCCCGAAAAAGGTGCGCTTTTCGTATATCCTTTACGACCGTACTGCAGCCCGTACTACAAATACTACTGCCCGTACGACCGTACTGCAGCCAAGATTAGTGCTGTAGCCAAACTAAGTAAGTAGGTCTCCAAACTGATAGTTACCGTTAGTTGTAAGGAAACGTGTCTCGTTTTTAACGAAGAGACATGCTGGTTTAAAAATGTTCTATAAAATGTTCCTTACACCCATCTCCTGTCAAGATTCATACAATAAGTATGATGAACGCACTTAACACTGAACACGCTTGAATGCCCACATCCGCAACATAGTCAGCACCTAAAAAACCGAAGAAGCCAAGAAACCAGGTGCCTAGGCTTTTCTAGAAAGTTTTTTTGTAAAAACTAGACTTGCAGAAACGGCACTAATAGCGTCAAAACCTTGCAACATTCACATCATGGGGGTTCCCAGAAGCTGACGTGTTTTTAGAAATTTTGACTCTGAAAGTGCCATTTTTGAGGTCCACACTTTTTCTTCCATTTAATCAGTGTGCTTGTGCCCCCCCCCCCCTCTTGACGGCACCTGAAAATTTTATGAGCCTCCCCCATCGAGAGGGTCTTAAATAATGACCCCCCAATCCCCCCCCCCCTCTCCGGCGATAAATAATGACTGGTCCCTTACACCACTGGATACACTGAAAATTTGACTTTTTACACAGTTGACTTTTTACAGTCACATCAGCTGACTTTTTAAAGCATTTTCAAGCCGTTCACATTGTTCCCATTTTCAGAGAGATGATTAGTTCTCGCCAATCATAGATTGAATTTGGCTACAGAATATGCTCAAGCAAGAGACATGTTCGCAAAGAAAAAAAAAGTCGTAACGACTAATTATAAACAGAAACAATTTTTTTTTTGTAGTTTGGCTTGGCAATTAATCAGTAGCGCTGCGCCGCTACTATCTCTGCGGGCCTTGGGCAGAAACATCTAATTCAAGTGTCGGATACAGGGTGAGCTTCAGTCAAGGAAGGAAGCAGCTCCGCACTTAACTGTGTTTCCGGCTTGGAGTTGCTCGCGCGATCAAAGTTTCAAGTTTCAGGTTCGGGTTTCGAGACGAATTAAGTTTATTTCTGGCATCTGGGAACAGGTGTCGCATCCGTGCAGTATGGGGTTTTTGAGCATACGCTAGAGTATACAGAATCTGTTAGAGTTGATAACTCATCATTTTCATAGACTCATGGCAGTAGCCGCTATTTGTTTGATATAACTACCCGTATTGTCAATATGAGTAGAATACGGGACAGAAACGCAAAGTAGCCGCCATTTTTTTATCGGTTCGCCCAAAGAAAAATGACAGATAGGACTCCAATTTTCGTGTGATGTTGTCAAAATGTGAAACTAACTAGTCCAATTCCGGTTCAACTTCTTTTTCATATGGTAAGTAAGTAAGTAAGTAAGTAAATTTATTCCAATTAAATATGGAACAGTAACTCACAAGAGCACAGGCTCGCGTGTGAGGTAATTAAAAATTCGTCAATTCGGAAAAACACCATTTGTACTACAATATGGAAAGACAGTAAATAAATAGTAACTATACAATAGGGTCATAAGAGAACAGGGACATAAAAAACTAATACAGTATACTAGGTTAACAACATAACAAAACTCATTATTTTAAAAAAAGGATTCCGTATCATCCAAAGACAGTAGCCAATCATACGTTTGCTTCTTAAAAGTTCTAAAATTGCCTGCCTTCTTGATAATTTTTGGCAAAAGGTTGTACAATTTCGGCGCCAAAAAATAACTGGACTTAACGCAGTTTTTTCAGTGTTAACTTTCGGTTGGGTAACTTGCATTTCAACTTTGCTCCTGGTAACGTAAATAGTAGACAACTGATATGCAACATGTAGCTCGTTTTTACGATATTCAAGCAAAGTTCTATAAATATACAATGATCTTACAGGTAAGATACCAAATTCTTTAAAATTTGGCAAGAAATGGTCTTGTCTCTCTTTAAAAACCATTAGTTTAACAATTCTTTTTTGTAAAACTTTAAGATGCTCTAAAGCGTTTCTGTAAGTTCCACCCCAGAAAAGGATTGAATATGGCGTGGTAATAGTTTTAATTTGGCTTTTCCAATTTAATTTGCTGTCTATTATAACACCCAGATATTTTATTTCGTCAGCTTGGTGTATAGTTGGACATGAACACTTTTTATTTGGGTAGGAGCAATCTACGTGTCTCACCAGAGGATTATTGAGAGTTGCATGATTTTACAAAGAGAAACTTACGAGTTGCATTTTGGTGTATTCATTGTTAGTAGGTTATCGTGTAACCAGTCACAAACAATACCAACGTCTTCAACAGCTTTTGTATATACTGCTTCCTTTTCCACGGTTTCACACAGTAATGCAGTATCATCTGCGAACGCAACAATGTCACTTTGTGTCTGAAGTTCAAAAATATCGTTTATGTGCAAAACAAAAAGAATTGGTCCAAGTACAGTTCCTTGTGGGACCCCAAAGCGTATAACTGTAGGATCACTGACAACTTCATTACCTTAGTTACCTGAACTTTCATGTAAGTAGATCTTAAACCAGTTTTTAATCATTCCTCCATAGAATTCAAGTTTATCAATTAGTCTCTCATGAGATATAGCATCGAACGCTTTCATTAAATAGTGAAAAATGCTTATGATACCATGTCCCGTATCAAGAGCCAATAGGATTAGTTAGTACGTCTTTAACGCATCCTCTGTACAAATGTGCTTTTGAAAGCCATATTGTTTACAATGTATGACCTTATATTTCTCAAGAAAGTTAACCAATCTGGTTTTCATTGTTTTCTCGAAAATTTTAGCGAAAATTTACAAGAGGGCTATGGGTTTGTAGTTATTAACATCGTTATGAGGTCCTTTTTTAAAGACTGGCTTTATAGTTGCCACTTCTAAAGGTTCAGGAAATATTCCAGTTGAAAATGACATATTTATTAGATGCACCAAGATTAGCTTCAAAGTGTCTTTTGTTGATAAAACCACAAGGACATATGGCATGCACTGAATTTTAATTTTCGGAAAATGATTTTTTCCTTGGTCACAAAAATGATGATAACACTACTAAAAAAAACATGACTGGGTGGATCAACTCACAAGCGAACCGCCATGTTGGACTAGTGGCTTCAATGGCTTGGACTAATCCAACATGGCGGTTCACTTGTGAGTTGATCGCACGCAGTCATGTTTTTTTACTAGTGTTATCATCATTTTTGTAACCAAGGAAAAAATCATTTTCCGAAAATTAAAATTCAGTGCATCCATATGTCCTTGTGGTTTTATCTCGTATCAGGAGACGATCTTTTATTATTATTCCAACTTACCACAAAATAATTGAAGTTTTGTCTTTTGTTATCTTGATAACTTTAACTGTTATGCCATCGGGTCCAGGGCACTTGCGAACATCCAAGGTGTCAATGATGTTTCCAACCTCATATTCCGTCACTGGCGTTAGAAAAAGTGTATTAACAATAGGGTTTTTGGCACGTGTTGTTTCCGGTCTGCAATGTGATAAAATCTTCTCTGCCAATTCAGCACCAATGTTGGTAAAAAAAAAAAGTTATTAAACTCATTAGCATATTGCTTCGGATCGTACTTTAAACTTAGTCTTACCATCAACAATAATTTCATCAGGGTAACAATCAGTTTTGCTTTTTTTTACACCAGTAATAGTTTGCTTCTGACAAATATATAATCTATGCATGACTTAGAAGTTTCTGTCACTCTGGTGTGTTGGTTCATAAAAGATGCCAAGCCCCTTTCAAAGAGGCTGTCTAAATATAGCTCAACATGTTTGTCACCCACATCTTTCAAGTAAAAGTTAATGTCACCAATAATAACCAAATTCTGTTTAGCATTATCAACAATGTTAGTCAGTTTTTCTATGAAAGCGTCACAATCTCCATCACGATATCTATTTACCGCAATAATAAAATACTGAAAAATATTTAGTTTTAGAAAGTCAGCATTGTTAGATATGACAGGGAAATGGATAGCTTCTACAGACTTTAAAATGTAAGTTGCAATGTCGCCTGCTCTTTTATCTGGCCTGCAGTAAAAGTAACTATTATATCCTTCGATATTGTAAAGACAGCTTTCTTCATTTTCAATCCATATTTCGGTGCAAATTATGACATGGATTTTTTGTTGCAGTGTCTGTAAATAAACGAGCAGTTGCTCAAAATTTGTCCTCAAGCTTCTAATTTTGGCATGGAGTACAACATGGTTATTATCAGTAGGAAATATTTTTAGATTGTTAATTAGGTCCTCAATTATCAGTGAGTCCTGGTAAATACAATTCACATTGTGTTCTGTGCTGTTGTATTCAGAGTCCAAGTCAACGAAGCAAAATGGAAGCAAAATTGGCAAAAATTCTTGGTCACGGACCTAGATCCATTCATATGCAAACGATTTAATCATAAACTGTTCAATACCAAAGCCTACAATTTGCTGGCACGTGTTCTCATCAAAAATCATGGTTAAATCGACGATATTACAGGAAATTCCGGCAAAGATACGCATTACCCATTAGACTGGAGTGGGACGTGACGTCATTAGACAATAGCCACAACTCAACCCTTGACTGTATTTCAAAAACTCCTTTATGCATAAAATGCCTAAGCAGTTTAAAAAGGTTGAAAGCCACCGTGCACAGGGCAACACTTTTCTATGACGTTTTAAGTCCGAATATTACCCGTATATTTCAAGCAAGAACAGGTTTTACCACAAGGCTAACGTTGATAAATAAAATATTTATACAAGAAGCACACTATTTAAGTTAATTTGAAAATAAAAAAATTTGAAGTTTTTGAAAAGGCCATAAGTCGGGTTAGATACCGACAAAATAGATCTGACCTTCCTCTACGGATTGCAGGGAGAAGGCAACGAGCTGGAGAAAGGTGCCAGTTCATATTGTACACTGTAGGGCCCTAGCGGGAAAATTGTTTCGTACCAAATTTAAACAAGATTGGAATGTATTAAGAAATTTTTTTTTCTGGCATTATGTGACTATGGATAGGCTGGCGTTGTGTCAAGTGCAAATACTATCCAAGTCAATCGCAGATCTACAGGGTGGAACTGATAACTTTATCCAATAGGCCTATAGAAAATATAGGCCTAAAACTAATAGGCCTATACATAGCAATGCTACATGCTAAATAGATCAAAACGGACCCTTTGTATCTAACGCTAATGCTCGATATGCCCACCTAATCTTGTGCTAGGCACTCTTCACACTCATCACACCTTCAACGAATGATGCACGAACGTTTCGTAGCATGTCAGGTGAGATGTCTGCAACTGCTGCTCGGGTCCGGTCCTTAAGGTCATCGTGCGGCAAAGGGTTGTTTCATGCACCTCGTTAAAATGAAACCCCAAAAGACGTAGTCCAACGGAGAAAGATCGTATGACCTCGCTGGCCATGGAACTGGTCTACCCCTACCAATCCAGCGGTTGGGGAACTGGTCAATCAAACACTGTCGAACATGTAGATGATAGTGGGGTGGTGCTCCATCCTGTTGGAACCATATGTTCATTCTCACCGCTAGTGGAAAATCATAAAGGGCATTCAACAGTTCCGTTTGCAGAAACTGAAAATACTTTAAATAACTACAGATGCAAACCTATTTACGTTGCCTTATACGTCAGACTGACTGAGCGGGGAATCGAACCCAGTACCTGAGACCAAAGGCAGAGGTCCTACCGCTGAGCCAGACTGACACGGCCAAAAGAAAACGTCCATAGGCAGCATTGAACACGTGCGTATATACATATAAACATACGCTATCCATTCTCACGAGTGACGCTTATTTACTGCCTCATTCCAAGTGAAACGAATGGAGCACTTAAACGTGAAATAAGGGTTAAGGACGGAAAAACAAAAGGCTCAACAAGAGTAAATAAATACAGATGAAAACCTATATACGTTGCTTTTTGGACTTATATGTCAGAATGTTTGAGCGGGGAATCGAACCCAGGACCTTCGAAACCAAAAGCCGAGGTCCTACCGCTGAGCCAGACTGACACGGCCAAAAGGAAACGTCCATAGGGAGCATTTAACACGTGCATATACACATATAAACATAGGTTTCCATCTGTATTTATTTAATTCTTGTTTAGTCTTTGGCTTTAGCGTCCTTAACTCTTATTTCGCGTTTAAGTGTTCCATTCGTTTCACTTGTAGGATGGCGCAGCAAATAAGCGTCCCTCCAGTGGCGATTGGATAATGTATGTTTATATCATATCAAAAACCAAAACTGGTAAAAGGGGCCG
>JAHWFP010074524.1:1790-27445 GCA_023313725.1 Lithobius niger
AAAGGCCGACAGGTATAAAAGGCGTAGAGGTACAAAAGGCTGACACACCAGATGGCCGACAGGTATAAAAGGCGTAGAGGTACAAAGGCCAACACACCAGATGGCCGACAGGCATAAAAGGCATAGAGATACAAAGGACGACACACCAGATGGCCGACAGGTATAAAAGGCATAGAGGTACAAAGGCCAACACACCAGATGGCCGACAGGCATAAAAGGCATAGAGGTACAAAGGCCAACACACCAGATGGCCGACAGGCATAAAAGGCATAGAGGTACAAAAGGTTTTGTGCGATAACTCGTAAGAAATCCTCAGCTGAGCCATTTGTTTTGACATATTCTACAGTATTCACGTGCTTTCTAAGATCAACATCCCTTCTTTTGGCATTTCGGGACGTTGGCTTTTTGGAACGTCGACCTTTAGTACCTGTTGGCCTTTTGATGTGTCGGCCTTTTATAGCTGTTGGCCTTTTGACTGTATGCCTTTCTTCCGTCGGCCCTTTTGGTGTTGGCCTTTGACCCAGACCTCTCGATGAAGGAAGCATATTTTCCTTCTACTAAATAGATTATCACGGTAAATCAAAGCTGGTAATAAGGCAATCTAATGTAATGTTGACTTGCTTAGATAAAAGTAAAAACTTGGCTGAATAAAATGGCCAACGTGACTTAATAAACACTTATTTTCGAGTATTCTCGTTTAGCTCTTTTTCAAAAGTGAAAAAGACATCGCTTTCCATTTCTGCTATGTTTCATACAGAAGATACTCCCACAGTCTTGCTAATTTTTGAAAGCAATGCTGTTACTCTTATCATCTGGCTCACAGAGGTTAAATTAGGGTCTTGGTCCCATTCCTGCACTCCATTAGTGTTTGAATTTGGCACAACACGCGGCCTCCGGTATTTACAAGGTAGAGGATCACTTAGCCTCCGGTATTTACAAGGTAGAGGATCACTTAGCCTCCATTATTACAAGGTACAGTTCTAGTGGGTCACTCATGTTGATATTCACCCGACACAATTGCTTCAACGGCTGCCCTAATTCTTCACTAACCTGATGTCCCACATTCATGAGGTAAAACCTTCTGTATAAAACTTGAGGAAATGAAAGGTGAAAAGTGTTTTAAAGTTGTCCAGATGGACTGGTAAAACTCTAAAGCTAAAATTACTAATCTATGTTTTTACCACACAGGATAGTTTTATACTGATACGCACTTAAAATACAATTGTTTGTATTAATAAATCGAATATAATGTTTTTTTTTTTTATCAAAAACGTGTAGTTACAGTGCTGTATAGTTTCAATTAACACTAAAACCTAGAAAAACAGTACTTACTTTCAAACCTACCGAATTATTAAAAGACATTCTTTGCAGTAATTATTCCTTGCACGTGGAGTACCCCACCATCATGTTAATTTATTTTTATACTCTAAAAACCTTCGACTTGCCAATACCGAAATCTATTTGCAAAATCATTTTCAAAATTGTTTCATAAGAAGAGAACATCTGATTTCAGTAAGCATATTCGAATTACATTGCCTATAACACGCGCCATGGCTGTTTGCTGTGACGTCACCATGAGTTAGCCAATGACAAACGAGAACAACGGCTGCTTGGTCGTCTGATTGGACTATCCCAGTCACGTGATATGCACAATTGCACATCACAGCAAACAGTGGTATAAAGATAGGCACACTTTAAGTTCAAAATGTAGATACGATGCTGTTATTTACTTCAGACTGAACTGTTTGGAGTTACGAAACAAACACTTAACAGTCTAAAATATAAAAAAAAATGATCTGCCATTCCAAAGCAATGAACTAACACTTGTCATGGCAATGGGAAACACACATACCTAAGGACTTCTGTTGTTCAATTAAATGAATGTTTTCCACCGGTTTGGTCGTACAACATTGATCCATCAGTAGTTGAACAAATGACAATAGTATCACATTATTTTGTCGTTCTTCTAATTTTAGCAAACAAACGTATGCTTTGTAACCTAAAAAACGTAAAAAAATTGTTTATTTTAATCAACAACACCTCAATATCTTCAACAGGAATAAAACCAATAGTTACTGCGTCAGTAAATATCACAATTTTATTAGGCCTATGTAAGAAAAGCACTTTTTATCCAGAGTGTCTATGACCTTATCTTGCAATATCTTTGCTTTAATTATTAAGTTTTATTTGATTTTAGACATCTTGGTTAAACGTAGGTATTACATTAAAAGACTTGGTAAAACTCAGAATAGTCTACTTTAATACATAACAGAGGTACATAATTAAAAGTACATAATAAAAATTGTAATGACATTATTATATCTTGCCTAAATTATGCATATAAAATATTTGTTATATTTTTAGGAAGTGAGTAATTGTAAGAATGCTGTGTTAATGGCACAAATTTAGTTTTCCATGGCCACCATATTAGAATATGTAAATCTGAACTAAACCTCTTCGATACTTCTTTGACAGTGGATTTTAAGCTACAGAAAAAAGTACAATAAGCAGCCAAGTTTTGGACAATGCCTTATCCTTAGAGACCAGAGGGCAGCAATGTAAGTAAAAGGTGAGAAGCATATGCAAGTTGGGCTACCCATGGTCTGCTGAGACAGAAACTACTCACTAACCCTAGAACTTGGTGGGATCAAGTGAAAGTTTCAATAATTTTTCCGTGGTCTGAACTTCACTTTCGGTGATTTCCTAACACAATGTAACTCAGATTGTTATGATAATTTCTAGTTTTTTGGTGATTCCTATAATTTAGACTTAATAACGACTTAGAACCTTATAGATCTGTTACAATATTTTTTGTAAATTGTTTAAAAAAGATTAAATAGGTTTGTGCTGGCGTTTGCTAATTAGGTTACCTTGTCAGCACTTTATTTTCATTTGAGTAGTCTATAAATTACTCATAAAAATAAACACAGGAAGTTCCAGTACCTCTACTTGAAACCATTACCACGTTGACATACAATTTAATAAACTCAGCTATACATAATGCATACATAATAGTGCAAGTAAAAATAGAATAAAAGGAGATAAATGAGCCCCATCATCACCTGAGTTAACACCAGGACAGGGAGAAAATGTTTAATCAGAACATATCCAGGTGGGAGCTTTCCTGCGGAGCACTGTCACGTCGTCATTAAATGCAGTACAGGAAAGCCTGCCGAAGATTGAAATTTGTAATGAAAATGATTTGGCTAAAAAAAAATAGTTTATTTATGGCTTTAAAGGAAATACCGAAAAAGTCGTTTGTACAAGCTAGGAAATGTTCTAATTGGATAAATTCGTCACCCTCATGGGCTTCGGTAACTGTAGTGCATCACCCCCCTCTGCCCGCCATACCACTCTTTAAAAAATTAGCAGTTGGGATCTCTTCAGATATATTATTATGTTACAATAACTAGCTGAATTGTAACTGTCACCCCCCCCCCCCGCCACTCTAACATTCCATGCTGGATCCTCTACTGGATGCCAGGGCAGGAATTCCCAGTTTGAATCTACGGGTGTGCCCTTCCTCTTTTTAATTTCTTCTGCTTCTAAACTGTGAAGTGAGGTGAGAATTAAGCTGTTCCTGCATGAAAGCATAACTTTGATTCATGAGTCAAGGATCAAGAAAATCAATTTTTAAGAGTTTCAGCACTGTTTCTTTTACGCTCAGGTTAAATTGGAATAGAATGTAACGTAACACACCTGCGTCATATTTTTCAAATGAATGTGGAAATATACTTCTGTCCAAACGAGGGAAGAACCAAACACCCAGAATGGACACCTTGATAACACGTAAGGCACAAGAGAAGAGGCCAAGGAGGGTGTTGTAGAAAAACATGAAAAACATCATGTTGAAAAAACACTTTCTGTAAAGAAAAAAGTCATGAGGAATCATGAGGTTGAAATATTGGTTAAGTTTGAATGGTTTCAGCCATTAGTTGAAAGATGTGATGCACTTTGCATTATTAATTTTGACTTTCAAAGATCAAAGTTAAGCTGACACCATTAAACTGGACGGAAAGCCAATGGTCTCGAAATTGGTTAACTAAATACGGATGCAAACCTATTTTACGTTGCCTTTTGGACTTATATGTCAGAATGCCTAAGCGGGGAATCGAACCCACGACCTCTGAAGTCAAAGGCCAAGGTCCTACCGCTGAGCCAGACTCAACACTGTTCTAATCATTGTTCAGAGTTAATTACCCTGAACAATGATTAAGACAGTACCGAGCTAATGCTTTCAGAGTAATTTTGATCCTCAAAAATCAAAATATGCAAAACCCTATGACCATTTTTAATGATTTTTTTAAAACGTAGAATGCAAATAAAACGTAGAATACAAATAAAACGTAGATTGCAGTGCAGAATATCACACGAATCAAACAGCGGGTTAAAGACTTTAGATAATAGAACAAATATCTGGGAAATGAAATATGGCTTGAAAGACTTCAGTCACCAGCATTGACACACGATAAAAATGGACCTTTAATTATCGACTAATCAAGTTTTTGTAGTTTTTTTTCGTTATAAAAGCTGTGGAAGCCCACGATGAAACAGCGAATGCAGCTGAGATAGCTGTGTATAAAGGAAAAGCTTCAAGGACTTTAGTAACCGATAATTAAACATCCCTTTTTATCTTGTTTCATTACTGGTGATTGAAGTCGTTCAGGCCCTATCATTCAAAACTTATTGTGGAGACAAAAGTAATCTGTTTGTCTCCACAACAGACATACAGGCACCAGCACAGGATGAGTAGTGCTTCTGCACGCTTCTCACCATGCAGACAAAAGTTATCTGACTGTCTCCACAACAGGCTGATGGGCATCAGCACAGAATAAGCAGAGTAAGACTACGCATCCAGTGCTGGTGCCTGTGTGTCTGTTGTGGAGACAAACTACTTTTGACACAGTGATTGAATAATAAGGCCTGAATGACTTCAGTCACCAGTAATGACACAGGATAAAAATGGACATGCTACTAACTACGTATTATTAAAACGTATTCACAGGTATGTTAATATCCATTGAAATAGTTTTAAAATGACAAATTCGGACGCACTTTTTATTATGTGGCTCAAACCCAGGCCATCTGCTTATTCGCTGGGACTCGCTCTGGTAACTGCACTACAGGATCTCAGTCAGGGCAGTTGTCTTTTAAGATCAGTGTTTTTTGTATTTTTACAAAGCTAGCTTATAATACTGACTGTAACTTTGCTTCGTTAACTATTTGCCTTCTGATTTATTAGGTACCTATTACATTTAATATTTACCTATTATCTATGCCGAACACCTTTCCACGATTTACCAAAAAGGCCTTCTTGACTAGCATAGTCTGGATAAATCTTGACACAAAGATAACAAGGAAAACAGGACTGAAAAATAACAAAGAACTGTTAATCGATGTGCACTTGAATTCACACCAGCATTGTTTTAAAAAAAAAACCCTGCCAGTACACCGGTTCTCGTCAAACACCGGTTCTCGTCAGATCCCCGAAGTTAAGCAGCATTGGGCTGGATTGATACTTGGGTGGGTGACCGCCTGGGAATTTGGCTGTTGCAGACATAAGGCCTTAGGGCTTCGGGCAAATGACCAGGAGTGGTTAACGCTCGTTAAACCCTTTAACCCTTTTAACCTGCCAGTACAGTAACCGACTAATATCCCTACATATTGCACATTTTCAACAATATCCCTGTTCTGTACTGATCGTGAAGCAATGGTCTTCACGAGGAAAACGGGAGCTGAGTTTTTGGTTGTTTACCTGCTTTTCTCCAGCTGATTCACTATTGGGAGTTGTTGATTTCCTGCGCACAAGGGGGTGGGGGGAACGATTGATGCTTTGTGCTCGTCCACAGCAATGTTGTTAGTGCCACCCTCAGTCACACACATTACAGAAACGTCAAACAAACCCTCAAATCTAGATCTTATTGTATATCTGTACCTCCAGCAAAATTGAAAAATCCGTTCAGGAGGAGAGACTGTAGCCCAATTTATGCACCATGTCTCGCGAAAGGTGGAAACGATGATGAACACCTTTGAGGCAGTGACAATAAGTAATTGTCGGACCGCACATTATTGTGCACGCGGTTTATCTTGAGTCCTGCAGGTATTTTATGAGCGGCTACATTTTCCTGGAGGGGTCGGCATTAATCGACGGCCGCCATTGTTTTTGTAACCATCTTGGATATCAGCAAGGTACTCTGCTACCAAAAACATACAATTGGTTATCTGTGTCGTTCTTGGGCGAACTCAAGATAGGCCGCGGACACTATAGCTAAGCCTACATAATTTGCGTTATATTCTGGTTTTTGCAGTCCATCGGTCTTATCTCTTAGACTACATATACACCACTTTCCTAAATTAATTGGAACCATCAGTGACCGATCGGACCCGATTGCACCACTTCTTTGAAAAGTGACATTACGCCTCTGTATTTTAGTAATGGATTTGATGATTCAGCGTATACATTAGCATATGTTCACCAGTTTCACCATCACAAAGGGCATTACATTACTAAGAAGTATTAGTTAGAGACCATTCAATGAATATCTTTATTTCTTATAGTAGAGGGACTTCTTACATGCCCTAAGATTATTGGAGTAATGTGAGATGATAATCTTCATTATTCGTTAATTATGTGCATAATCCTAGTGAAAAAACTACAAGTCTGCCATCTTTAATCAGTGGATTTAGTGGAAAAACTATCTCAAAGAGCCAATGTGTCCGATGCTTCAGCAATGACGTTTTAATGAGGAATTGGAAACGCCATCCCACGATTAAGAATAGCTTTGAGAAGGCTACCGCGAACAACCGTTGTTTAAAATTGCAAAGTAATGGAGGTATGTTCAGCAAGCCGGCCGATCACAGTTATTATGGACCAGTAACAACATCTACTGACAAGTAATAGCGACTTTCAAAAGTTTTAAGTAGCAATTTTTTATCAGCATTAAAAATAACTGTAAAAATTTCTTTTTAAGTTGCTAACCGTCTCGCACGATGTTATTCAGTCAAATGGATAATTTTTTATTCTGTACTTTTTTGGACGTAACTAACACCCTAGAGTGACAACAAGTGGAAGCAGATGAATCAGCCATGAATGAGTGCTTTTAGCTTCCATATTGCATAACCTTGTGGCTCATGCTATTTTCTTGCAAGGTCCTGCAGGTAGTTTAATATAGCCATGCCTCCACATTACTGCAATGATGAAACTTTTGAACAAAACAAAGCATCTTGCACAAACACAACAACACATCTTGCATCTTGGGGATGGGAGCCTAACCTTACCTTAGCTCGGCACCATCATAATATACACTATAATACCTACATAGATCACTAGAGGTCAGAAGCAAACCAAAAGTAGGGTGAATTCGGGTAATCCGGGGTAAAGCACAATTGAAATTTTAATGTAGAGTCATTTGTAAAACGAGGTTTCCGTTATAGTCACCCCAATTCGTAGCTGGTGACAAACGTTTAAACCAACACAGAGGACAAAGGATTGATTAAAAAACAAAAACAAACTTGGTTGACACCATGTGATCAGTTTGTCAAAAAAGGGGAAACGGACGTGCCTTACCTTATATTGGAAGGTCAGATAAACCACCCCCTCCCCACCCGAAGCACCTAAAGGGACCGGCTGGAGTATACTTATATGACAAAATTGGCTTTACCTATGTTGTAGGGACAAGAAACAGGCTTTGATGTTTGGTAGGCAACATCTCAAATAGTATGTCTACACCGCCATGAAGTTAACGAGCCCTCTCGTTATGGGATTTCCACGTAATTAACGTATTTAAAATTACAAAACTTTCCGTTATTACAATTACCTTCTTCAGTACACGAAGCACCATGGTGGGCCGTTATGTTAAATTGTCATGGATAAGTCATTGCTTCGTACTGGAAATTCAAATGGATTAATTGCTATTGCAAGTTTTATGGTAATAATAGCGATAGAACACGTCTTCGCCCGGGGTCTTGTTTTTCCCAGGATTTTGTTTCCCGGTGCTTGGCTACGATTTCTCTAGGATAAGTAGGAATTTTCCTTCTCTTGGATTCGCACTTTTGTTTCACCCATGGATTCATTTAGCCCGGGGATTGGTTCCCCAGTGTTCATTCGGTGATGCCCAAATGTCATTAAGATGGGTAACTTTTCTTCTTTAAATACTGACCCTTCCCCTTTCCTACCCTCCCTTCTCTCTCACTCTCTTCTCCCTTCCTCCCCTCCTCCTCCTGCCCACCTGCTCCATTCCTTCCCTTTCTCCCCACATCCTACTTAATCACCCACTTCCTTCCCTTCCCATTCACCCCTTTGTTTGGTCTCATTGAAAATATCACTGTCGTTGACGCTTTGTTTGGTAGGTATTGCACCAACTTTCAGACAAAAGTACACACATTTTCTCTTTAAAGGCCCACACGGTTTTATTCGAATTAATGTGGGGAAACTCTCCAGTTGTCTTAAAAATCTCCTGTAGTCGTAAAATTGCCTTGCTCTCTCGTCTGTTCATATTACTTTCCCTTCTACGGTTCATCTCACTCGAAACATGGGATAAAAAAGACCTAGTAAAATTGACGCATTACTTATCTGTTGAACATGAAAGAATGTCCAATACCTATTTAGCTTCACGTTAGATCCATCCTTGAACCTTGAAACGGCTTTGAACACAAAACGATGATGGAAATTATCCCATGTAAGCCTCACACAAATTCGCGGAAATATCTATAAATGCCTTAGACGGTACAAACGTGTGTTGAGAAGGGGAAGAAACGAAGAGAAGAGAGAGAGACAAGCGCGTTAACACTGTACTACGATTCAGGGTAACAAAAAAGTGGGCGAGAGATACAATGAATTGAGTGCAACTAGGGTGGCACAATGTTGGCAAACTTAGTGTTGCACACATTACAAACTGCTATCAAGTTTCTGGATAAGATGATTGTTACAAAGGGCATTTTTACAGCATTTTGATGTCAACCCACACACTTGTATGCGCTGGGTAAGTTCACAGGAAAAAATAACGATGGAGATAATCCCGAAGACCGGAAATGGTAGCTAAGAGTGGTGACGGTACGGTGGTTTGCTGCACTGCCCCACAAGGATAATAAGGAAAATTGGAAATAAGCCGACAGCGAAATCATACACTAGAAATACCGTAGTTCAGTAAGCCACCTTTATGCACTTACATTTCGTCAGAGTCGCATGACCCGGATTCGAACCGGCTACCCAGTTCGCCCCCAGATCACTTGCATAGCGCCTTAATCGCTATGGCCGGGTCCTCCACTGGCTTGCCATAGCGATTAAGGCGCTATGCAAGTGATCTGGGGGCGAACTGGGTAGCCGGTTCGAATCCGGGTCATGCCACTCCGACGAAACGTATGTGCCTGAAGGTGGCTTACTGAACTACGTTATTTCTAGTGTATGGTTTTCGCTGTTGGCTTATTTCCAATTTTCCTTAATGTTATTTCCAGCGATTTATGTCTATTTATTTTCACAATGATAGAACCATGAGGCAGAAAAACACGATGTTGAAACAAAGTTATAATAATGAGACAAAAAAAATAAAAATAATTGCTTAAACATTGTTTCACCTACCAATCACCAGCAAGAAAATTGTGTAATAGTTACGTAGAGTAAAGGAGAAAGTTCTGCAACTTTGATTCTGGAGGATAACAAAAGTGTTGTGATAGTTTTATTCTAATTGTTAAATTCATAAGGCATACTTACAACAGCCACATAGCCAAAGCCTTAACAACTCCCCAGTAATTAAATAGTACGGGAAATATGATAAATTCGGTGATCAGCAAAAAGAGTATGAAAAATAGGACTAGTTGTAGAACATAACCTGTAATGTGATAGAAAGTGTAATCAATACAACTGTCTACATTCACAGAAACAGACTGTGTGCTATTGCTATGATACTGCTGTGAAGATAAAGAACACGACAAAAACTGTTGTAAGCTTGCAACCATTGCAAGTTTGTAGAACTTTTTATTGTTGAACCATTGTTGCAGCAGTGGATTTATATCATGAAAACACATAGCTGCAACAATGAAAGCGTTGTCTTACCACTAGTAAGAACCACGGCTAGGCGTGGGTTTCTTACTTACGTAAGTAAGAAAACAAAGGTTTTTGGATTTCCAAGTAGCAAAAATACAATCGCTGTCCATGTTTACGTATCCCAATTCGTTTCTGATGCATTATTAAACTGCTTCACACATTAAATTTGCAACTAATAATTTTTAAAATAAGAAAAACTGAATCTAGGCATAGAAAATGAATGCGTGGGGTTCTTACTTACGTCAGTAAGAAAATAAAGGCCTTCGGTTCTTACTTACGTAAGTAAATCTGCTACTGCTATCAATATTAGCGTATCAATGTTTACATATCAATGTTTCCAAAATAATACGTTTATTGCAACAGAGAAAGACCCGAAGGAAAGAGTTAAAATTGATTAAAATAAACAAATAAGGTATTTATTGCAGTTATTGAGTTTTAAAAATGGAGTTGGAGCAAAGAACATGCCCGCCAACAATGGCTCGTTATACTATCACAACAATGGCTCGGTTACTAACAATGCAAATCGTTGTTTTACAAATATGTTCGTCAATGGTTCGGCAACAATGAGCTAACACTGTCGATTTATTGCTACAACAGCTCGTTCTCTAAAGATTTAAGTCGTCGTTGTACAAATATGTTAGACGATGGCGTTCGGCAACAATGTGGTAAGACTTCTGCTAAACAGCGAACGCCCTCATCTAACTGATACATAAACTACGCTAACTTAAAAAAAAGTAGTAATGGCAACTGTAATATTTAACTCTCTACTACATGAATTAACCAGGTAACATCTTTTTTAAGTTCCCTTGTGTCAGTCGTGGGATTAGAACCGATGTTCTCTTGGTTTAGAAACTATGATGCTAACCACTGGCCTGTATTTGAACGCTTGCTTCGGGTTGCCCGGGGTCCCTTCGCAAAGCAAGCGCCATATCTTGAACTCTGTTTTTTTTTACCGAGAAGTGGCACGATGCCGATGGGATGGCTTTTGTGATAGAGGGTTAATGCAAATATCTAGTTATGATGATAATACTAATAATAACAAACTTTATTTGGTCCTGCTTAGGATAAGATGTGGAACAAAAAAAAATGTAAATACAAAATCAAAAGACAGTTCACCGGGGTACATTCCTTCAAACTGTAATAGTTCCATGTGTATCAATCGAAATATGGTTTGAGATTGAAAACGATACAAACACGCAAAGAGAGATGATTGCCTGTGGTACATCACTGGTATGGTACCAGACGAAATACTGTTGGGCAACAAAAACAAAAGAAAATACAAAGCAAAGATACATTTGACTGTGGTACATCAACAGTTCCATGCGCACCAATCCGAACAACGCTTGAGAACAAAAAACAATACAGGCGCAAAACAAAGACATACTCGACTGGGGTACATCACAGCAAACTATGGTAGTTCCGTTGTGAACCAATCAAAATATCCTTTGAGAACAAAGACAGTACAAACGCAAAACAAAAAGATATTTTACTACCGCACATTACAGCAACCTATAACAACTCCACATACACCAATCCAAATACCGCTTGAGAACAAAACAATATAAACACAGAACAAAAAGATGCATCTGAAAGTCAAATGGTTTCGTTGTCAGCCTCATAAAAATCGTAAACCAAACTTAATTTAGATGGAATGGATCTATGCTTTGAGGATATAAGCTACTACCAGTTTAACACACATCCTAATTTCAGACTTGTTTCATTTAAGATTCCATTAAACGTAAAATGCACTTGATTATAATAATAATAAACTTATTCATACAGGCAAAAAACTTTATCGGACAAGGAAGGGAGAGCAGCTTCCACTTATTCGCAGAGAATTCCAAATGGGCACAGTATGGTTAGAAAAAAAGTGTTTGTAATTTCTCTATAAGAGTAACCATGCAATAGTTTTAAAGATCGCCCCTAGTGAAGATAATACGGCTTAAAGTTAAATGCCTTGGGCTTCACTACAGTTTGGTTGTGCAGGATACAGTATGCGAGATAAAAGTCAGCCTTTAAGAGCTTCATCTCCAACGATTCCAGTTTGAGAACTTTAATACGCTCCATATATGGCACACCTTCTGGACCAATTCAATAAGTTTAATATCCTTGATGAGGTATGGTGACCAGACCTGACTGGCGTACTTCAGTATGGGACAGATGAAAACCAAAAAATCCCAAGATAACGTTTCTCTGTCTTTAGATAGGAAATAATGCCTGATGAGTTGTGCTCTTTATTTTTTGCAATTGAGGCCATATGATTATCAAATGCAAAACATACAACATAAATATTTAAGATGTTTAGCTGTTTAAGATGCCATAGTTTTTAGTTGTCAATTTCACACAGTGTCAGATGTCAGCAACTTTAGATGTCCACGCAACAAGATGTTTGTTTTAAGTTGGAAAACAGACAAAGTTGCAAAACTGTAAGATGGGTAACTAGCAAAGGTGCCATGTTTTCAGATGTGAAGGTATTTTAAGCTACGAAGTGTACAAAGTTGCTAGCGTTTTAAGATGGCAATTCAATTTAAGTTGTGAAACAAGCATTGATGCTATTATTTTAAGACGTCAGATTGTCTTAAATTGGAAACGAAGTTAAGTTGCCCACTTTATAAGGTAGCAGTTTACTGAGTTGGAAAATAAATAAATTGCAGTGTTTTAGATGGAAAATTGTTGTCAGTCAACACTACGCATAAATATTTGCTACTTGTGAAATATTTCAATTAAAACTCCTCCCATTGCTATTAAATGCAAACAGGAATTTGAAAAAAAAAACTTTTTTGCTCCAGTATTAAATATTTGTTGCTAAAATACCACATAAATGAAGGCACGTAAAGAACATATTACTTACACAATAATTACATTAGATACACAGCTTTGATAAAAAAAAAAAAAAAGACAACCATCTCCCGCCCACCGCCCCCACCCCTTGATACCCGGCCTATCCCAACCTCTTCCTTCCCATTTCATTTTCATACAGATAATGTTGAGCACTAAAGGAAAAGAGTGTTCCGTTCCTCAAACAATAATAATGAAATGATAGAATTGTAGAAAAAAATATTTCGAGACTATCCCACTTGCCCTAGGTGATCTGAGCATTGAAAGTTCACCTAAAATCAAAATTTGTTAACTAATCATAACTCTCGGAAACTTCACTGCTGATTTAATCTATTTAGATTGTAAACAATTATTGTGCTAATCCTAAGTGAACTCTAGTCATGTTCTTTACATATTCAAATGGCATTATTTTATACATTGGCTACGAACCACCTAAATAACTGCTAAAACAACTACGCAATTAACGAAAAGCAAACATGTTTGACTTCCATAATGATTGTAAACGCTAAGTTAGGTTAGGGTGGCTAACTAACATGATCTTACATTCACGTTAAACTTATCCATAACATAATGTTGACCAAAACTGGGCTTGTCAGGTTACGAGGATTAAGACATCGAGCCATTGAGCCGTACTCTTTCACAATATATTTTGCAGCTAAGAAACTGAGTCTGTTAGATTCGAACAGCTAAAAACATAAACAAATAAAATAATTTGGTAGACTATTAATGGACGTCATCGTAATGAAATGTCAGCATTATAAGATGCAGGGTACTACATAAGATGCCTACCACAGCATCTGTCTTTAAGTTGTCAAAATTATCTAAGATGGTGAAAACATCTTAAAACTGGATAGAAAATTTCACGATGTCAAAGCATCTTACTTTAAGTCGACATTACCGTCTTACTGTCAGATGCCAAAATATTCTTTAAAAACGGATGAAAATATAAGATATTATCACATCTAAGTTTAAGATGCTTAATTTTTGCAGTGCAATGGACATTAAAAAAATAGCAAGGTTTGTTTACACAAGCATAATTCAGGACGCACGTTTCTGAAGTAGCTATTTTTAAAACAGTTTTAAAAACTAGGTCGGGGAGGGATATAATCTACCTTTTATTGGACGCATGTTATCTTTTCAGTTACAGCCATTTTTCTGATGGCTACCACTACAAAGGTACATTTTCCTAGGTATTTTTGCCATCTATTAGCCTTGACATGCTTTTCTCACTAATTACCGAGTTTCAATAGATAACTGGAAAAGTTGAAAGTTTTGTTGATACTCAAAATGGTGGATTTTGCCTGTTTAATATTTAAAACAAGTGAGGAATCGATATGGGAGTTAAGGCTGTCATTAAAATCTATGACAATGTCTTAAATGTTCCTGTATATAAATAATGTATTACTATTAATTCTCAAATATTCAATGTAATGAGGGAGAGTTTAGGAAATACTACATAGGTCTAAAGCAAAACTGCCAACATTCATATAGACGCAACCAATGACTTAAAATCAATTTCTTCTTCTTCATTGTTTCTTAAAGGCTCTAATACTCACCCCAAATCATGTGAGCCACTTGATATCCAGCAAACTGAATTGCAGTGACCTACGGCAAAATGAAGTTTACACAATATAGTATAGTACAGTAATATAGTCAAATAAAATGAATCCATACAGCTTGGTATGGCGATCGTCTTTGCTGGTAAAGCAAGCAAAGTTCAGTCAAGCAGCTATTTGGCAAAACACAGAACTGGGAACAGGAATCTAATTATGGGTATCTTGTTTCTCTCGCATTTCGAATTGCCTTTTGCAAGCATACCAGGGCCATCCCACATAAATAGCCACCACCTCCGCTCTACAAATCACTTCTTCCCTGCTTCGTTAGGGAGAGGTCGTCCCAGCAACAGCTTTTGCGCTGACTGGGCTTCACTTTTTATCTTTTTTAAGTTTTTATTGTTTACCTTATACTGCTCTGGCTTGCTTTTCTTTAAAATGGGAAACCATTTAAGTGTATCTTGTGACTTGTAGCTTATGCTATAAAATATATTTTTTTGCTTGACAACGGTAGGACAAATCCCGAAACGTCGCATTTTATTGTACACATGTGCACTTGTTGGCTTTTTAAAACGTTAACTACTTTTAGTGCTTTTATTCTGTCAGTGTCAGTCAATTTTGTAAATACGACAACACAAGAGACTATCAATTATGCTAACCAATTGATTTACACATCTCATAAATTACCGATAGTAATGCCACTGGAGGTTGGTTTAGCGATAAATTTTGTCCTAAACAAGCTGTATTAAGAATAAAAAAAATACACCTACAGCTTGTAAGAGGTATTTTTGTCAGTGTGGAAACGTAACGAGTGCATGAGAAAAACCATATCTATTTAAGCTAGGCGTGAGTAAAATTTGTAACAGTAATATGGCATTGCAAGGTCCAAATTGTTTCAGATAATACCACATGTAGTAACTTAGTGTTATTACCAAATAAGATAATTTACAATAAAAGTTGCGTGAATCTTGGATGCAAATGCCGCTTCGCTATCATTTAAATGTCCATGAATATTTCTTCCAGGCTTGCACAGCCATCCAAATGAGTTAAGTTCTAGTATATAAATAGTTGTAAACATACCACAAGTGAAACGTTATCAACGCCTTCCATAACATTATCATCGAACTCTTGCCGGTACATGGAGAGGACATTTTTGCGATATCCTTTTAACATGTAAACAACTGAAGAAAAGACCTGAAAACCAGCCAGGCAAATTGCTAGGAGAAAACTCCCTAAAAAGTTGCAAACAAAAAAAAAATATTGTTAAAAAACAGACCCTCAGCTGGTTCAAAGCAAGGTTAGATTACTATTGTTTCATTTGATCTAGCATACATTTTTAGGTTGTTATATGAAACTAAAAAAAAATAGTTGATCAAATAACCTAACAGTTACTCAGTATTTAATGCACCTGGCCTTTACAATATGAGTAGTAAGTTCGATTGTATTCATAAGTATAGGATAAAAAGGAGGGTTTTCCACTGTAAATAATCTGCAGCATGGCAATCTGAGTACAAGAGCTCTTGGGTAATCCCTAGTGGGTAGGGACTAATCTTGTCCTCTCAGCCATTCAATTTTAAGTTATTAGACTGGTGTTATTAGAAAGTATTCGGTCAATTTTGGGCTAGCCAATCTTAGCCAACTATTTCTTTGGCCGGCATTAGCTTAAAGTTAATTTCGGTTGCTATCCTAGCCTAAAATAATTGTGCATATCCAAGATTTAAAATGAGAGCAGTATTAAACTTTTTTAAAAGCCTATTCCATATTGAGTGAGACATTGACCAACCATAAGATGTAATGGGTGAGAATAAAGAGGGAAATTGGAGTTGCACATGCTCAGGGGATTGGTAATATTGTTTATGGTTACCCTAGCAACGAGTATCACATAACAATAGATGTGTCTTCTGTGTTTGAACCTGTCTCTGTTTATGTGACTCGTTACACGTAGACGCCCA
Source organism: Lithobius niger (assembly GCA_023313725.1). NCBI lineage: Eukaryota > Metazoa > Arthropoda > Chilopoda > Lithobiomorpha > Lithobiidae > Lithobius > Lithobius niger. The sequence continues at coordinate 18,176 of JAHWFP010074524.1, forward strand.
TGATTTACCCAGGAGTGTCACGACATCAAAATCCCTTTAGAACCTCTACATGTTTTATCAGTACCCAACGGGTGCAGGGAATCTGTGTTCCTACCATTTCTTCTTTCATGCCCCTTGTTACGGATCGTGTGATGCATGAGGCTCATGCAGTGAAACCTCATGAACGCGCTTTAAATCTTAGTCAGAATTCTGGTGGTAGTCAACTTGTCTAACCTGGGCTCTTTCCTAAGGTTTATCAGCGACGTAGATATGCTCCAAGACCACACTTTCGTTTATTGGGAGATCCTATATGCATCCATTGCCACTGAGCGAGGTTTGGGCCTCTTGTAAACTCTGTGGATGTTCAAACGCCTTTACCGACCAGTTACACTGAGACTCGCTTTAGCAGCTGGCTATAGAAGCGAAAATTCAGGCCCTTAAAGACATGAAGCTTTGGGATGTCATCGATCGGCTGGCTGATGCGATCAACGTGACGAATTCGAAAGGGCCTTCGTGCTCAAGTCAACAAGGACGGGAAATTGCAGAAATACACAGAACGCTTTGTTGTTTATTGGGGGCTCGCGAGATCAGGGCTGGACTTTGGCAATGTCTCCTCACTAGTGATAAAAAGTGCGTCGTTTTGGCTTTTTTGGCACTCATTGCCCACAAGCAATATATATTTCGCATGGCAGACTTACATTCCACTTACCTCCATTGACCGTAGATCACTGAATTTATTTGCAGCCCTACCAGGATTCAACAAGATGCCTGGAAGCCGGCATGTTGTCTGTAAGTTAAACAAGGCTTTATACAGCTTAAACATCCTGGTTGGAAGTGATACTTGAAGCTCTGGTCAGTCGTTACTGAGTGTGGGTTCCTATAACGTAAGTGGGCCCCCGTAAGTTTATTTTAATCAGATTGGTCAAGAGTTATTATTGATGGGGTCCACGTGGACAATATGTGTTTCTGCAGGCCCGATGACCTTAATGACCGGTTCCTCGTAGAAACAGGGCACACACTGACCATTGTTGAAACCATGAATAGTTTATATTTGGGTCTGTTGTTGGAAAACAGCGAACTATGCATTAATGAATCCCAACCATCTTACATTTACAATTAATATACACAAATCGCTGTAAATTATATAAAGGAAAAAGGAAAACAAGCCAAACAGTGAAAATTATGCACAAGAAATAACGTAGTGCAGTAAGCCACCTTTATGCACTTACGTTACGTCAGAGTGGCATGACCCGGATTCGAACTGGCAACCCAATTCGTCGCCAGATCACTGACATAGCGCCTTTATTGGAGGAGATGGCCATAGCGATAAAGTGATATCTGTGATCTGGGGACGAATTGGTTTGCCAGTTCGAATCCACTCTGACGAAACGTAAGTACATAAAGGTGGCTTACTGTACTATGTTATTTCTAATGTATGATTTTTGACGTTTGGCTTGTTTTCCTGTTTCCTTTACATTCACAACATACTTGATACTTGTATGAGAACATGTTATACCGTAAGCTGGTTTCTACACCATCATTATTTACCCAGAACCTTGACCACTGTGACCACTCAACCGCAGCCACTGTATCAGTCCCTCATAGGGTCGTTTCTATTTCTGGTGTCTAACACATGATCCGATATTAGCTCTTCGGTTATAACTCTGTCACATTACAACACCAATCTGACACAACTCCATTGAACAGCCACTAAGCATATCGTACAAGATCTCTGCGGTACACAAAATTACAAGTTGTTTTTTCCTTGGAATGACCACGAACAACCAGTAGGTTTCTCTGATGCCACTTAGAGCGTTACTAGGGATGCTAAATGCATTTCAGGTTCGCTGTCAGGGTAGTTGGTTGTTTAGACGTTTGGCGGACTGTTAAGCTAAAAATGGTTGCTCTCAGTTGTGCGGAAACAGAGCTGATGGCCCTTACCGGATATGACAAGTACCTCAAGTGGGTACTTCAAGTGGGTACTTGAGTACCTCAAGTGGGTACTTGAGAAGCTTATCGAACTAAGACTGACCCAGCTTGCCAAATATCCTTATGGCCTTCACTCTGTTAATTAAGCCACGTTGGATTTTAACAACAGCCTTCCTTTCAGATTCCGTACTAAAAAATACACGAGGAAGGTATGGTTCCTTCGTGCTCTTATCGAAGAAGAAGTCTTGTATCTGGTATTTCGGCCTGGAATTGATATGACGGCCTATTTGCTCACACGGTCCGTAACCTTAAAACGCCTAATCCGTTTTCTTCATGAATTTAATTTCAAGTAAAGGAAGATGTATTCTGAGTTTTAAATTTGTTTTTTTTCCCCTGACATACAACGTTCATTTGGGTCAGTAGACATGATATTTATTTTTACTCTAACTGTTGAGTTAAATTGTTGGATTTTGAAGTTTACTCCAAGTCCAGTGCATAATTGCTCTTTCGCAAGTAAATATTTAATAAGCTGTTCATAACTAATGTTTTAATTAACTCTAACTTTGTCTACCGGGCATTTATCTTAGACACTTGTACGTTTTTCCTTTTGTATTTGAGTGGAAATGTGGGCACCAGGGCTACCCATTTCCGTCCTTAGCAAGGAAGAGAGGGGCATGCCGGGAAAATCCACTCGGTCCTTTTTGGATTTCCCATGTTTAGGCTCCCTCTGACGTCCGAGGGATTAGGAAGTCTGGTGCCCTTGCCACTCTTTGCCTTTATATGAAATGGAAGAGCATCACAATGACTTGTGTGAAAGTATCGTAAGATACTGACCCAGCACGTACACGCGGTCATGGTTGGAAGTTGGTGGCACAGGGATCACGCTTGGAATAAAGCAATAATTAGAGTTTTTCCTAGTATAATGTTATGGTGGTTTCTTTTATACTGCCGCCGACACTTTTTTTCGGTACGCGTGGTGAATGTATGAAATTCACTTACCGCGTCTACTGTAAACCAATCCACAGTGCAGGGTTTTTGTCATCGGCTTAGAGAGGAAGGTCGTGAGTCATTTTTAAAGCGCCTCCTCTCATGACTACCTGGTATTTGTTCTCTCCCCTTTGAATTGTTGCCCATAATCTCCACTTTCATTTAAATTAGGCTCGGTGTCAGAGGTTCACAGCCCTTCCGTTATCCTACCGCAGTTTCTGTGGTGAACTTGCATATTATTATATATTATGGCAACAACGTACCAAAACCTTCAGTCAAAGCAATCTGCTGCCATATGTATTGTTGTAGTCGTTCAAGCTATCATCTTCCTCTGTTGCAGTCTTTCTCTCCTTTCTGCTCGATTGTTTGATTAAAGCTTGACACTTTACCACTTTTATGAGCACCTTGTATTCTTTCCTAATGTGGATACAACCACTCTACTACATCAACTCCTATAGTCATATTCTTACCTTAAACTTCTGCGTTGCTTCTCTCTCTCCCCACATGTACTGGGGCGACATTCTTGCTGACTGTAAGACTTTCATCCTTCATCATAACATCTTTAACGGAGCTCTTTATGACATTGACATTGCCAACTATACACGTCTCTTGGTGAAGATTGCCTACTCAAACTTCACACAGTATTTTAGGACCATTGGAGAGCAAGGACGTGTTAGAGGCTCAACCAAGGAGAAGGAACTTTGACACCGTCATCCGAAATAAACCAGTTTGACCTCAATAAGTTTGTACCTTCATTCTTCAATATTGGTTAGGGGGTTCCAGGTCATCCTACATGAATTACTTTTCACGGATTTCAGTTTTATGCGGATAGAACCGTTGAAACTCTACAACAAGGCTGTTTGAATAGTCACACACTCTGCTACTGTTCATTCATCAACATCGATCTGGCTGTCACCTCCTCATAAGCATCACAAGATTTATTTGGAAGTCAATGATTCAATCATCGTAACAGTACCTCCACAACACCCAATACCGCCGACAATCATCTTACACTTGTTGACGCACTTTCGCCAAGTGAATGAAAGTAATTTACTTGACTGTAAGCTTTATTATGCGTTCTTTCGTTCACTTGCTCGATGAACTACCTACCATCAATGTCATCAATCACCAACAATGTCAACAAGTATCTATCCAGTGGTATGCTCAGAAATCTTTTGGCTATGCGTATTTGAATATGTTAAATTAGCCTTATGGAGATTTCCCTGTTGCCCTGTTAGTATGGCTGAGTGGTAGAGATTCGGGATTTGGATTCAAGATTTACTGTAAGGTATCACTCAATTTTTTACTCAGGCGGTCAAAAAAGGCAAAAAGCAACAGATCGAGGTTTGTACTGTACTTACCTTAAATCGCCCAGTAACCGCCCGTGGACTGTTCAAATTAATTCTATAAAATAAATGGGTGGGCCATAATAAAGTTATAATTCGATTCTTACTTCTGTTAAAGGAGGGTGTTTATGCCTAACTCCAGAGCAGAAAATTCTGTGTTGATGCGATGACGCACGTACGTGATCTGGGTTCGGTCTAGCATTAACGCCTTGTCTTTATTCTTATTTGTTCAAGAATTTAGTTTATTAGTTTACTAGTTTATTTACTTTGCTTTATGTATGAAGCTTTTAGTCAAATTCTACTAGAAAAATCACAATCGATCACAATTGGGGTTATCGAGTCGCAGCCGCACGGACATAAATTCACTCATGTTAGAATACACCAAGTGCTAAAATTTAAAATACAGCCATTTTTGTTTCCATAAAAAAAGGATAGTTGAATCACGTATGTTAACAAATGCACAACGTAATTTAACTAGAACCCCTTTTCAGCAACTGTCAGAAATGCAAATTGTTAAATGGGAAATGGGAAAGAAAATCACATCCAATTGTACGACTGGGAATCGACTACATCTCCGAATTTGGGTCTTTACATTCTTATGTACAGTTGCAGCCATTTGTATAATTCCCAATTAAGTTGCTTTATCTTCTTCAACGCAGCTTTAACGTAGCTAGGTTCTTCACCGATGTAATACTTAGAGCTCTTTAAGAACGTCCGTGTAACCACCTAAAACCACTTTCAAGTTGCTTTATCTCAAACTATCTCGTTACGTCGATGTAAGTAGTTGAAGCTTTAACAACCTACGTGTGCCCACCTAAAATCTATTTTCTATGCCGCTCTAAGGGCTGCTTTCCTTTGATTGGATGAAACGAGTGCGCTTAAACGTCACGAAACTAGGGCGAAACCCGTCACTTCCTTAAAACGAAGTCGAAATCCCAGCTAGTTGAATGGGGACATGGGAATAGAGAGGGGTTTGGTTGATGGGGGATTAGATAAACGCGACGCTACATCGACTTAGAAAATTCTGTGTACCAGTTGTCGTTTTAACTCACTTTAACTTGATCCGTGAACCACCTCCCCCCTAAAGCGATGTGAATTAAAGCCGATGTAAGGTAAAGCGATGTAAGGTAAAGCTACTTAAGTACCTCCGTGTTCCCTCAGTCATAGTCAGAGACCCAACGCCATCGTATGAATTGAATTTTTTTTTCGTTTTGGTGACTGTGCAGTTGCATTTGTGGTGGTCACTGAATTGAGCACATGTGTTATTTTTTAATTATTTTACTGGTATTTATCGTTTGCATTTCTGTCCAACAGCTGTCTAGTAAGACAATTTATTGCACACATGCGCCTGTATTGCTTCACTGATACCCCCAATGCAGCACATTATTTCGTTTCTAGCTGGTTTGCAGTCTTCTATAAATACCCTTTCACACTAACAGAGTGTTTAAGCTTCTATAAATGTGTTTCTTACCGCATACACAGTTCAGTTGAGTTTCTATAAATGCTGCAACAGTCGTGGTGGATGAGAAGTATGTGACATTTTTCCGATGTCGACTAATACTTGCTAACAATTTTGCACCATCGATTACAACTGCAAAATAAAAGAAAACGTGATGATTATTATGTTTGGTGTAAAAATCTTTGGTAAACAAAAATGTTATTTATTAGCGTCTAAGAATGGTCAACTGTGGCTTTATTGCTAAAACAAACTTACAATTTGGAATTGTATCATTCAAGTCATCATGGTAGATGTGTACTAGATCACGCACGGTAACATACAGATCCAACATAAACCCAACTACGGAAGAAACCATCTGCAATGATTTCATGAAAAAAACACTCATAAAAATCAAAGAACCAAAATATATGCCACAAAATTTAACAAATTATACATACATTTCCATTTTCACTAACTTTCATCACAAAAACACAGATCGCAAGTAAATTATAGGTAAACGATCATAATTTACAGTAGGGAAGACAGATAGCACCATTTCTGATTCGCAAATGATAATAATTAAGCCTGGGGATGACAGACAGCACCATTTCTGACTCGCAAACGACCATAATTTAGGCTAGGGTAGACAGACAGCACCATTTCTGGTTCGCAAACGAACATACTTTAGACTGGGGAAGACAGATAGCACCATTTCTGATTTGCAAACGATCATAATTTAGACTGGGGAAGACAGACAGCAGCATTTCTTGTTCGCAAACGATCATAATTTAGGCTGGGGAAGACAGACAGCAGCATTTCTTGTTCGCAAACGATCATAATTTAGGCTGAGGAAGACAGACAGCACCATTTCTGGTTCGCAAACGATGAAACTTTAGACTGGGGAAGACAGACAGCACCACTTCTGATTCGGTGTTACTAACATTGCCCTTGTTAGGCCAAAGCAAAATAAAAATGCCTCTATATTACTGGCCTCTATCCAAAATCACGCTTTGACGACTACCTTGAAATCATAAAATAACAAACAAAATACGAAATTCCAGCAACTAAAAGCATGCTTTTGCAAGATTTCAGGAATCACAAGCACAAAGAGCAAAAAACTCCTAGGTGGATAGCGCCCTGGCCTCCAGGCCAAGAAGACACGAAGTCGAATCGTATTTCTGACTTATTTACGTATGGAATTCTGAAAGATTAATCTCACATCGTTCACAAGTGCTCAAGGTTTTAAGGAGGTGACTACAGTTCACATGGTGAAAGTTCTTCAGTTCAGTTCTTTCAGCATTTCCGTTCTTTAGATTCCACATCTGAGAACCGAAGGAGACATTCTTTCCACCAAAACTACTCATTATTTAACGAAAACAAGCACTGTAAACAACATAACTTACGAGTATATAAAGTAGAAGGCCAAGGCACGCACTTATGAGAATTGATATGGAAAAGCGGAAACCTGTAAACATTATGAAGTATAGTAATTAGCATGGAAAGGGGAATGTGCAAAGATATGTTTGGTTGTATTGCAGCAGCCAGAAGTCTGGCTTCCAATAACTGAATTCAGTACACATTTAATGCATGATAATAAAAAATAATAATTTGTCTTAAAAAAAATTATACTGAGACCTCCTACTGGAATTAAAACTCAGTAACCATAATTCTATCCTTCCAAAGCTTTGTCGCCTTGTTACACAAGCTACAAAGGCCATAAAAGGCCTCATTTCCGAATTATACAAGGTAACAAGTCCATCGAAAGCATCAATACCTAAGTATGCAAGCTACCTAGTCCATCAAAGACAGCACTACCCAATTATGCACGCTACCCAGTCCTCAAAGGCATCATTACCTAATTATGCAGGCTACAAAATCCATAAAAAGAGTCACTACCTATTTGTGGAAGCTATTGAGTTCATAAAAGGGCACTATCTAATTATGCCCACCACCAAGTCCGTCAAAGGCACCACTATCTAATCATGCTAACTGCCAAGTCACAAAAGGCCTCATTTCCTAATTATGCAAGCTACTGAGTCCCTCATTGGCGTCACTACCTGATTATGCCGGCTACCAAGCCTATCAAAGGCCTCACTACTTAATTGTGCAAAGTACCAAGTCCATGAAAGGTACCAATTCCTAATTACGCAACCTACCAAATCCGTCAAAGGCGTAACTACCTAATTATGCAAACTACCTAATTCATCAAAGGGATCACTGTCTGATTATGCAAGCTGCTGTGTCAATCAAAGGCGTAACCACCTAATTATGCAACCTACCGGAAATGAGTGGAGGTACAGATCTCAGGCTTGTTCCCTCGGACGCTTTTCCAACTCTGCGTCTGAGGTTACATGCTTTTTGGCAAGCCTCGTGGGATGGACAGGACGGCAATAAGTTACGAGCTACGAGTCACTCGGCGTGTCGCCGCAGTCGCCGTGAGGAGGTGGTGTTGGCGCGTTTGCGCATTGGTCACACTCGACTTACTCACTGTTTCCTTTTGCGAGGGATTGACCCTCCTGAATGTGATTGGTGTCGGCGGCCACTTACGGTCCGGCACTTCCTTGTTGATTGTTGCCATCTTGATGGTTTTCGTCGTCGTTTCCATCTTCCGCATGACATTGTGCGTCAATTGGGCGATAAGTCTGTCCTCCTGTCCGGTGTTTTTCAATTTTTGCAGGAGGTACAGATGTATGACAAGATTTAGATTAGGGGTTTGAATAATATCTCTGTAATGTGTGGTGCAGTGGCAACCCGGACCACTGCACTGTGACTGAGGTTGGCGCTAATGACCAAGCTGTCGACGCGCCATTAAGCCTCATTTCCCCCCCCCCCATGAAAGACAGCACTGCCTAACTATATAAGCTACCAAATTCATCAAACGCATCACTCCTAGTTACGCAAGCTACCGAGTTCATCAAAGGTATCTGTACCTAATTATTCACACTACCAATTTGATTTGTACGATTGCCTGCTGTCCTGTGTTGGATTAAATGCGACAAATTGTTAATATTTCGTTGACTTACGTCGAAAATGGAAAGCAGCGATGTTTTAATTTGCTTTTTTTTTAAAGTTTACTTGATTACCAGCAGAATGGTGTATGCTTCGTCGGAATTCCTTAACTATCCAGAATTCCAAATTTGCAGTGGTGAGTGTAAGTAATAAATTCGAAAAAAAAATATAATTTCTTCCGTAATAATTGATCGATATACAACAAATTCCAGCTCAACAATACTTTTATGGCTTTCAAGCGATGTGACAAATTTTATTCCATTCTGACCGTTCGTTTGGGCTCCACCTAGACTACAAAAGTGCACTCAATCAACCAACGTTTTACAATTGGGTGTCCGTTACAGGTTACGCTTCGCTCGCTCCACCAATGTGCATGATATCGAGTCCATCAATAGTATCACTAATTCTGCATCACTGCCGAGTCCACCAAAGGCATCAGTGTCTAATTTTTCAAGGTACCGAGTCCAAAGGCAACAATGCATAATTTTGCAAGATACAGAGTCTATTAAAGGCAACGCTGCTTAATTTTGAAGGGTACCAAGTCCATCAAAGGCAACAGTGCCTAATTTTGCAAGGTACAGA
>JAHWFP010074524.1:27455-55553 GCA_023313725.1 Lithobius niger
AACGCTGCCTAGTTTTGCAAGGTACCGAGTCCATCAGAGGCAACGTTGCCTAGGTTTGCAAGGTACCGAGTCCATCAGAGGCAACATTGCCTAATTTTGCAAGGCACCGAGTCTATCAAAGGCTGCTCTACTAGTTGTGCATGCTACTGTATACGTATGCTAGCTACCATCACAGCCTTCTAAGCCATCACCTACTAGTAATGGAATCTATCTGCATTATCCTAGGCTAATACCTACTAGTACCGCAAACTAACTGTGTCATTCAAGGGCATTAGAACGACCAGCAGGCACTGATTATTTGAGTCCGTGGGTGCACAAGAAAAACCGAAACAGGATATGCAAAAGCATCTGATAAAAATCATCAAGAAAACAAAGAGGCAAAAAATGATACGATTTTGGCTTACGAGATCAATCCTTGCTACCGTACAACAATCAACGATCAACATGGGTTTTCAAATGTAGGAACTTTTTTTATATTAAAAATCGACCAAGGAAAAACCACTGAACTGCATGGTTCCTTGCAAGTGGGGCAAAAAACTCAACAGATGACGAGGTGATGATTTAATTTTGGGTGAATTTGTGAAAACTTACCTATAATATTTGTATACAAATATTTCCGTATCCGATTCACAATTTTTTTGTTGTCTTCTGAGCTTCCATCAATACTAATAGCAAAATAAAACCAGTATACCGCCATAAAAACAAGATTATTGTGTGCATTGTTTATTAATTAATTTAAGCCAGTGTGCTTCGTAATTTAATACCAGTGCATATTACCATACATTTATGGTTCTCTATGAATAAAATCAGGAGCTGCATAAAAAAGTAGTGCCTACACAATTCACCCCACGTTATTAATATGTGGTTGAAACATCACTTGTGCGGGGAGTCCAAGCATGTAGCAAGCATGTAGCAATTCGTAAACAATAGCGTTTAATTAATCTTGAAGCAAGGAACGCGTTTTGTTTCTCCAGCCAAGGCCGACTGAGGTTGAAACTTCGTAGCTTGTCTCCCAGCTCAACGCCTGTTCTCACGTATGCCAGGAACGAATGCCTGTTAGCACTGCATTGAAAATTAAATTTTGGTGAAAATTACTTCACCTGGCCTAGAGCAAGAAAGAAAAACCCGCATCTTCTCTCCCAGTCAACCTTGTGACTAGTAGTGGGATCAGGGGGATCTCTTCCGAGTTTTTGCATATTGCTTTTCCATTGGCTATTGATTTTGCTGGTGCCACTGACGTCACAATGCAGCTCGATTGCTTACGCATATGCGCATATTCCAAACCAGACCGGAGCAAGTGACGTTACACAGAATATTAGCGGGAAAACGACTAAATGAATTGGGGTACGACCAATCTTCCTGTATATTATCGTCCCATCGATCTTGAGTGGGATGCAAAGCGAGAGACCATGGATACTCGAACGTTCTAGTGACATTTACGCGTGTATAAACACATGTCAAAACCCGTAAATCTACTAGTCCCGGTTTGTTTCATAGGCTAATCCTTAAGGTTTTAATGGCTAACAAGAACGTAACCTGACAAAAAAAATGTTTCCTTCTCATATACTGACTAAACAAAAGGTTTGGTGAAAACTCAGATAAGTACTATCGAATCCATAAGTACTATCCAATACCATCTGGCAAAATACCACTGGTTAAATTTACCACACCCATAATACCACCATACTAAAATGCCTTTGCAAAATTCATGCATGCAAAAATACCATATCTTTTTTTGTAGAAATGCAAACTTATGTAAATTAACGCATAGTATGTGGGGAAAAATATGCAAGAGTTAGGGCTCATTGCTAGCTACAACAGTGATGAAAGCATTAAACAAGAGTGTGGCATGACCGATGCCTTAGCATTTCTAGCCATTAACCACGTGTCCCGGGGCATGGCCTACATTGACAAACGACTTCCGGTGAACTGACTTCTCTTCTCACTAGTTTCGGCCATTAAGCCTCAATCCCCCCCCCCCTCACTAGTTTCGGTGAGACTTACGTTACAGGTGAGTTTTGTCAAATAAGGTCTTCTCGTGTTCTTAGTGCACCACATCCGGTAAGAATTCGTCGCATCCCACCACTTTTTCCACCAGATGTTTGAAACGTGCATGAGACAATGCTAACAGGAGAAGGGCGGACAAACAATCTACATGAAGATTAGAAAAATTCTTTCCGAAATTTAGCGGTTCAAAATTATCCTATGCTCTGGATATCAATTCGGGTCCGAAGTATGATCAGGCGTTATTGGCTATGTTCATTACTCAAAATACAAACGGCTTCCCTCTTTCCAAACGTGTTAAGAACTACAAAAAACATCTCCCAAGTGTTGTGCAATCAATTCCGTGGTGAATAGAGAGATGTGGCTATCTTCACCAAGCCGTTGAGCAATACTGCAATAAGTTCATGTCGTTCAATGAGATTCCATTAAGAACAAACCAAAATAACTTTATTAACTGTTGGTATTTTTGCATGCATGAGTTTTGAAAGGGTGGTATTTTAGTATGGTGGTATTTTGGCAGTGGCATTTTTGACCGGTGGTATTTTGCCTGGTGGTATTTTGTCGGACAACCGTACTATAAAATACTTGAATTTTTCTGGAGTGCCTGCAATAAAGAGATTAAAAAAATAAAAACTGGTAAATGAATAAAGTGTTTGATGCTTTGTAAATAGTAATTCTTAATTTATTTATTTAGAGTATCATGCACTATATCACTGATTTTCAAGCCTTAAGCCCGTGTTGCTTCTAGGATTGCACGACAAAGAAAAAACATTTGAGTTAGCACTAAATGGGAGTATGGGTTTAGGGTCACTTCGTTAATAAATGTAAGTAAACCAGTCGTTTTGGTCCATTTTTTGAATAAATAAGGCAACAGAAACCTATAACTGAAATTCCAAGGTCGATGTGCAAGGCACACGAATTATTAAAGAGAAAACCAAGCAGTGCTGCAAGAAATAGACAACAACGTTTCGAAAATTTACAGTTTTTGTCATCAGGTTTAAAAATAAAAAATTTAAAACATGGCAAGGCAACTAAGTCATCCTATGTTTAAGGCAAAAACAAGAGTAATTTTAAAAGAATAAAATTCAAAAACCACCATTTCTCCTCTCAAAAGATCCAGAATACGGTCTTTTGAGAGAAGTGGCGGTTTTTGACTTTTATTCTTTTAAAAATTACTGTTGTTTTAGCCTTAAACATAGGATGACTTAGTGGCCTTGCCATGTTTTAAAATTTTATTTTTAAATCTGATGACGAAAACTGTAAATTTACGAAACTTTGTCTATTTCTTGCAACCCTGCCTGGTTTTCTCTTTAACAATCTTTTTCCGTGCTTCTTTTCTACAAAGCATACGAAGTCATAAATAAAATGTCAACAGTCACGTGCCTCACTTGCGAGAAGACATAGGAACAACGCTAAATGCCGTTTCTCTCTTCCTCAGAGATGATATAAAAGACAAAAAAAAAATAAAAAAATATTTATTAAACGTGTTAAAAAATACATTAAATTATATTGAAATTCACACGTAGCTTACTTAGACACGCAAACGTAAGGTCTTTATAGTGTCCACGGTCCATCTTGAGTTCGCCCCAGAATGAACACAAATAATCGATTTTACGTTTTTGGTAGCAGAGTGCCTTATTGATATCCAAAATAGTTGCAAAAACAATGGCGGCCGTCGATTAGAGCCGCCCTTTCCAGGAAGACGTAGTCGATCAAAAGTTAAGTGTAGGACTCAAGATACGCCGCGCACACAATAGCTTGGTCACACAGCAAAAACGTGATCCCTTTCGTTCCTTATTTTCTTTATTTTAACCAATATAACGGCTGGCTGGCTAGCTTTCTGTGCTTCTAAGTAAACGCCATGTGAATTTTAGTATAATTGTCGTTTGCAATTTTATTGTGTCATTGTGTTTTTTTTTAGTCTTTCTCAGGAAGTGGGTGTGCGTCTCGAAAATTTTGCTTTATTATTAAACATTGTTGCAAGAGAAATTTGTGTCTGCTGAAATTTTTATTTTAGCCCAAGTGAAATTTATAGATAACAAAAAAATTAAAATTTGTCTCACGTTTTTTACGCCTATCTGCTAGACCGTAGGAGAAAAAAGGGGTGGGGATGGAAAAGAGTCTGAATGTCTGCTCACCTCTACGCACTCTCTAACGTTTCCATGGCTACCCGTCACGTTAACGGGAAGTGAGTTCCCACATCTTGGTTCGTCGCTTGTTTTGGCCGAATTGCAGTGTGCTAGATTAACGCCGAAGTTTATTGTGTGAAAATGCACTCACAATCGTCCATTCACATCAATTATGCATGTACAGACATAGGAGAAGAAAGGGATGCGCCCAGTTGCTATTAATGAAGACACTACAGCGCAGGCGCATTGTTATAAACCTACTTCCGCCACCTCCTCCACAGAAAAGGTACTGACGCGGGCGCGTTAATTTTCTTTTCCATCCCTCACCCTTTTGTTCTCTTACGGCTAGACTAAGGGGTAAAAAAAAATAGTGACGAAATTATAATTTGCACGTATTTTATAAAATCTATATCCTATTCTATTTTCTATTCTAAAAACGCTCTCATAACTTCCAGAGATTCTGCATCACGCCAACAGAGAACCTCTGCTGCTGTTCTGCTTTTATATGTTTATTATTGTTTAAAATTAATTTCTTTTGAGCCTTAAGTCAGCCAAAGCAATTTAATGATTGTATGACTGAACCGGCTCAATTTTGAACATTACCATACTTTTAGAGAAGAAGAAATATCTGGTAAAGGGAGGAGCCAACCCGTTGATTTGAATCGGGAAACCTCCGATCATCGTAGAAAACAAAACGATAGCCTATGGATATGAGCTAATAACATGCATTTATAGAGCAGTTTACCTTGATTGCTTCTTCAGTAAGTTCTTGATATACTGAACCTTCATAAGAGAAAAATATCGTAAATTTCATTTTTTAGGACTATTTTGGGCTCAGGTACGAGTTGAGTGCACCAACACACATTCTCTCGAAATATCATGTACGAATAGAAAAAATGAAACGTGTTACAAGCAGTAATGAGTAATAAAATAATTTAAAAAGTATGAAAAGTATTTCTTTTTGCAAGACTCTTACCTGATAGGGAACTTTAATGGCTTGAGTTGGTGATGAGGCTTGGCGTTTTGTTCTCAATATTCGTATTATTCGGTAAATAAATTTACAGGCGAGAAACCCTCCTGCTGCTACAATAATAGACAGTTCCACAAGCTGTTCTGCTAGTTCTGTCTGAAGAAAATAAACGAAAAAATAATAAGAAGCAAAACAATCATCGTAGGCAGAGTTCGTTAGCGAATTGCAGAAGGATGTGTAAGGATATCGAATAAACTGAGAAGTACATTGAATAAAAACACAAATAATGGACAGGAATTTTGATTAAAGTCAATCGTAAAAATACCAGAAAATAAGCCAAATAAGGAGACACAAATGAGTAAATTCAATGAGTCCATTCATCAGCAACGAAGAAAGTTTTGCGTAGGGCCAGGCTAATTTTTCTGCATTTTGACTCATTTTTAGCTAAATTTCCTGTGTTTTTCGACATGTTCGTCAATTTTGCGCAAACTTCATTTTGCAGCCTCTTCAGTTGATTGATCCGGCCTTGTTTACGAGGTGCTAATGACCTCGCTGTCAATGCGCCATTAAGCCTCAATCCCCACGAAATAGGGCTCGAAACGAGAAAGGGTAATGGCTCAATCTGTGCTCCTGTGGGGTCTAGTTCTGCTTAGATTAGAAACTGAAGGGTGAAAATTACAGCTCCTGCTCTGTCTAACTAGCCTCAGGTGTAACAAGCATTTAGCAAACTTCTGCAAGTGCTGCATCACTGCTAGCAAAAGAAATGCACGGTTTCCAAGACCACAGAATAAACTACAAGTAAACACAAAGGTATGTACTGTCATACAGAGTAATAGAAAATATGCTTAGAAAAAGGTAGCCTGTCTGGTAAATAAAGGAGTAAGCTTTGTTAAGAGTGAACGTACTGCATATAGGATTTTTTCGGAGTGTAATAGTATGGGTTGAAGGATTTACAATTTGGAATCAGAGGAAAGGAGATAGGTACGGTATGGATGGAAGGTCACTTTAATACGTCGTGGTCATCGTTGCTGAGCAGTGGAGAGCTCGGTCTGGTTTCTGGAGGTTTGCGGATCTGGTGGAACCCCTGGAGAACCTTGGCAAAGTCCCCGTCACCACGCTCCTTCAGCGACTATGGAAACTATTCTGGCCAATTCTGGACAATCTTTCGGCCCCAACAATGATCGAAGGTTTCCCGGTTCAAGTCCCCAGGTTGGCTCTTCCCTTTAGCAGATATTTCTTCTCTCAAAAATTCTGGTAATGTTCAAAATTGAGCCGGTTCAGCCAAATAAGCATTAAATTGCTTTGACTGACTTAAGGCTCAAAGTAATTAATTTAAAAACAATTATTTGTGCCCACACTGCACCTTAATGTAGACCAACAACAATAGACGACAATAGAGCAACAAACTAATAGAAAAACATTGAGGAAAGAGGAAGAAATATAGAGATTAAAAACTTGCAGCTAAAGAGCTCCAAAGAAAATGCCAGCCGACGTACCGAAGCCAGCTGAATGTCCACGGAACATGTGCAGAATATGGTCAGAAGTTGTGGCTGGAAAGCCCAAAGAACAGATTTTGTTTGGTTTTTTGTTTGTTTGATTGTTAGTTTATCACAGTAAACGAATTTTGAACGATGAAATACTAATGTTCAACGACTTCTTGTAAAATTATAGCTGGTGGGTCTTTCCTGAGCGATTCATTTTGCCAAGCAAATACGTGTGATTCATTTTATGGGGATGCGACACTCAAATGTGCTTTTACACTATCTAACTGTACAGGCACCAATGTCTCATACGTTCATTCACGCTGCACAGACAAGCAAGGTTTGAATTAAAGTAAAGCAAAACCCTTCCATTTTAAATTTCACTATTGTTAGTTAAGTACGAGACACGTGCCCCCTAAACTGCTTCTCCCTCCCCACGAGCAAAAAGTGGACACGGTCCAATCGCTTATCTTCCCAGTATTTCGTGTTGAGTGGATTACCTCATAGCTGAACGAACTTTCACGAGTCTTTGAAGGGTTATTAGTCATGGTAATGTACGTTATTGAAAACTTTTACGTAATAAATCACGCAGAGATTGAGTTTGGGTTTGCGATGCTATGGTCCACAAGTGGATCGGTCTCGCAGCCTCCATGCCTGGCACGCATTCGCTAGTATGCTACGATGACGTAATTCATTCAAGGTCCATTTGACCAAGATGCAAGTTGTGCGAAGTTTCCAACATTCGTATTAATTACGCAATAGTTAATTTCAAATCTAAGTTTGATGTTTCCACTGCGCGAGACAGCGAACGCGATTTTCTGGCATGTGAATGACGTCATACTTCATCACCCTATGTCAAATGGATCTTGGAGGAATTACATCATCGTAGCATACTAGAGAGTGCGTGCCAGGCATGGCGGCTGCAAGACCGGTCCACTTGTGGACCATATCAGCGCGAACCCAAACTCAATCTCTGCATGATTTATTACATAAAAGTATTCAAGAACGCACACTACCGTGACTTATAACCCTACAAAGACTCGTGAAAGTTCGTTCAGCTAGGCGGTAATCCACTCAACGCGAAATATTGGGCAGATAAGCAGTTGGACCGTGTCCACTTTTTGCTCGTGGGTTGGGAGAAGCAGTTTAGGGGGCACTCGCCTCATTTGAAAAGAATCTGTGCTGCTGTTCTTCGCTAGCAGTAGTGGTGAGGAATGTCAGAGCCGAGTGCGATCTTGCCTGAGCTTGTTGGGCGCATGACCAATGGGTGATAAAGTGTGACTTCACGCGAACGAGGTTGGATGTGTTGACCACACGAACGAAGACTTCGTCTGCTAGAATGAGAATTTAGACAATTTACTACGTAATAACTATAATGCCTGAGTGTTTTTTTTTTACCTCTCACATGTTTTTTCAGTGTCTTAATTAACGATATTGAAATTTAAGATGGGAGCAATAAGCTTTACTTTAAGCTGTTCAACGGTTTTTTTTTACGTTTCTGGATACGGGCAAAAGGTTAAACATATTTTCTTATTAAAGTAAAAACACCAGGTGGACGCAGGCTTCCCTCAACATGTAAAAAGATAGCTCTTACTACCGTATTTTTAATGTTTTGACGGTAACCAACGCCCACCTGTTTTGATTTTAAGATAAATCGATTTAAAATTCATCGATTTAAGATTTACAGCGTTAACAAAGATGTCGCTGCAATATTACATTCCTGGAAATGGAACTCACGTTCGGTTTGCGTGTGGAGTTGCAAACCAAATTATGATACGACCAACTGGCATATATTGCATAAAATGGGCACAAACTTTAAAACAAGTGTTGTTTTCTTATAGAACAAAAGGCTTCCAGTACTTTACTTCCTAAAAGGAATGAGGTGTCATATACTTAAACTTGTGTTGCGTTACAATGGCTTATTGGTTTTTTGCTGTCCATTCTACAATCTACCAATTCCACAACCATCCATTCTGCAGCATTCAGGTATAAGACCTGGTGTAACAATGCGCGTTATTAGAGCTGCTAACCTTGCATGCTACTAACCCACATCTCTACCTCGGAGCAGTTGGTGGGATGAAGTGAAACGGAAAGCACGTGCCTAAGGGTGCTCTGAAAGGTAATACAGCAATATTTGGCCTGTCGGTCGGTATTGGAGTAAGTTATCTGTGCAACTAGGGACTGGACAAAAGTAGTATTGTCACACCAGTCTGAAGTTGAAAGTTTTTGCTTTTTAATTACCCCTACTTTATGACGTAGGCTGGGTCACCACCAAATTTTCCATCTTTAAAAAATCCACTTAGGTGTACAATGTCAAGAATGCTTGGCAATTTTTGTAAACCTGGCTATTGGGAAGTATTTAATTTATATAAGTTTGTAAGATATGTCAACCACGACAGAGTGATGTGAGCATGGCTCAGGATGCAACCAATTGAGTATGGTTACGGAACTGCACAACACACAGTTTTGAGTGTGCCACCAAAACATTCAATGAATAAGTCAAATTTTTATCTGCAATGGCTTGGCAGGCGTTTTTAAAAAGGTATGCTCTTGTATCTAGATTGTCATAATGTAGGGAAGTCACGA
Source organism: Lithobius niger (assembly GCA_023313725.1). NCBI lineage: Eukaryota > Metazoa > Arthropoda > Chilopoda > Lithobiomorpha > Lithobiidae > Lithobius > Lithobius niger. Next base: position 36,626 of record JAHWFP010074524.1, read on the forward strand.
TTATTCAATTACTGGAACCCTGGACCTTTTATCTTCAAAAAACCTGACATGTTACAGTATTCCAATATTTAAGCTTTGTACTAAGTGTTGGGGTGGCACAACCGACCTTTTTCCCCACCTTTTGCACCTAGATTGGGATATTACCACGGCATCATTTATGTGTTATGTGAAATAAAAAATCAGTTCCACGTGCTTGTACTTACGTAAGGCAATTCTCTGTAATGGCAACAAGTGGTTGATTTTAGAAAGCACAGTGGAGCAATTACCAATACATGACCAAGGCCAAGACATTGCCTTAACAATGTATTCACCGAAATACAGTGAAAAAGTGGCAAGTAATAAATGCTCAGAGAGAAAACGTTGAGGATTCGGATGAAAACTGGAAACAACAAATAATAAGTTATAGATACAAACTATTCATGTAAAATATTTAATTTAGAGTATGGAATAACATATAAATAGACGAGTACGGATTAATTTGTGAGAGTAGGTTAATTGTTTGGAGTGGGCCACCTGACGAGACCAATGTCACTGGTACATGACAAATCCGAGTTTTGATTTTCAGGATTTAAAATACATAATTTGTGCGCTTCGTTTACAAACAAATGAAAATATAAAAAGGAAAAACGGGCACAGCCCTGACACAGTTCATCTGAGAGCATCCATGTTGGATAATTACTTCATGATGAACTTATAAGACGTTGAGAGGGAGGGAGTAAAAAAAAAAGCTTTCCATCTCTGATGGGTAGAGAAGTTCAGGATGGTGTTCGTAATCTTTTGTTGATTTGAGGAAGTAGTGCTCAAGTTGCTTTCCGATTTTTTTTCAATCGGTTCTACCCACACAATTCTACTAAGCAAAACACAAATTATTTATTCAGAACTGATTGAAAAAAAATGTGGAACAACCTGAGGAACGTACGTACCCTTTCTGCAAATCAACAGAGAGTCATGAATCTCATCCAAAACTTCCCCCAGACATCAGAGATGGAAAGTACTTTTTGAGGGGGATTGATGCTTAATGGCGCGTCGATAGCTGGGCCATTATCGCCACCCTCAGCCACAGTGCTGTGGCCAGCAATGCGCCACACGTTACAGATATGTTAACCAAACCCCAAATACAGATCTTATCGTATATCTACTCTTTTTGACTCCCTCCCTGTCAACGTTATTTTTCAAGATGACACCATTATCCAACATGGCTGCCCCCAGCTGAAATAGGTCAGGGCCGGGTCCAGTTTTACTTTTCATGTTTTTATTTGTTTGTGACTAAGGTACAAAAATAGTGTACTTTAGTGGCTGAAAATTAAAACTCGGATTTGGTTTGTACTTGTGAGATGGTCTCGTCAGGTCTCCCATGGCAAAGAAATAAAAATAAATGACAACATGAGTAGCCCTTTTAGTAAGTTACTTTTGATAAGTAGGTTTACAAGCCTTTCATGCGGCTAGAAATAAGAAATACATCCTACCAATACGGCTTTATGTTTGTCCATTGGTTTATTCGGGAACCACCACGTCACGATCGATATGGACTGATACGCTGAGTTTCATTCAATAGCCATTTGCTTTGATCTCCAGAATGTCTTTCAATCAGTGATAACCATAAACTATAAAAGTTCGAGAAAGTAGGGCTTGGTGATCGACTTTCGTGGATCAAGGTTTTCGTTATTGATCGTTCACAAAGATCCCTCGTTGCAACTCTTCCTTCGTCAGTTGGCAATCATCAGCAGTATACCCCAGAGGTCTCTCCTGGAACCTTTATTTATCATGTAAGGTTTGACCTCAGTCTCCCATGTTAAAGCCAAAATTTCGAAACTTAATTTCTCCGCCGTCTTTCAACATTTTCCAATGAAATTTCGTAATGGCTTTCTGGGACTTCGCCAGCACGTGTACCAACTTTTATTAATTTCCGATTTGTCACATTGGAGATCTGGACTTCAGCTGGAATCGTGACTTTCATTTTTGTCTTAAATGGTGGTGATGGACGTTGGACACGTTAACAATGGTCTCTACAAACTAAACTATTTATCGTAGAAAGCTGGTTCTTATCTCAATTGAAAGATCATCTTCTGGAAATGTGCCCTTTATACAAATAGAAATTTCAATTGGTCATCTCGTTCCGGAGTTACGGGACCTGAACGATCCGTTTTATTGTTATACATTGTTTTACACATTGTTTTTATGCAACAATGCTCATCAGCAAAAGCCAGACGTAGGGCGTATTAAGCAAATGCTAACAATGCTGGTGAGCCAACAATTTACCCACACGTGAGAGGAAGCATTATCCTTATTACAATTGTTTTATATAAATAATTTCATGTCACTCTCCAGTATTAAAGCTAAAATATCCATTGCCAATTTGGCTTGCCGTCCTATATTACAAAAAATCAGACAAAGCTGCTGATGGAGAGCTGCGGACAAACCAACTTTCAAAAGAAAAACTTGCACTGAATGAGCGAGCGAAGCAAGCGAAATTCAGTAATTTGCAACGAGTACAGAAGACCAACTTGGTATGCCAAAGTATCACGAATTAGAAAACAAAAATGAGCTCGTCTTATGATTAAGGTAAGGTTTAACTAATCCGAAGTCAAAACAGCAAAGTACACAAATAATGTTTTCTGTACGGTTTCACATACCCCAGTGTTCCTGTACCATTATGGCATGGAAAAATAAGATGTAATACACATATGTATGTGTACGTCTTATTCTTCCAGGCCTTGCGTGCATAATTTTAGCATGGTTTCAATGTTCTACAGCCATTTGTTACCTTTTGTGATGCTGTCTACCTTCGGTAGGTCGTTCATCGTAAATATCACATCTAAGACGTCTAGCGTCGTCAGGATAAAGGCAGCAACAATCATACTTCGGTTAGTTTTATTTTCAAGAAAATTGACAGAACTGAAAATACATAACACCAGGGGTACATGAGCTAAAACGACTGAAAAACTTTCAACTGATTGTGTGTTTGACCAGCCTGGGAGATTGGCTCGCCTTTTAATTCTTCTGGAATTTTGTTGAAAAAATGACAGATTTGATGTTGTCCGGCAAATTTCCGTTCGTTTTTAGAACTGCATGCCACATACTCAAGGTGTACTCCTTCCAAAAGTCAATTCTGGTCACATGCTAGCACCAAAAGGTTAGACGAAGCCGAAACCCCAACCCAAGTTCCCCATGCAGCTTTTTTGTTTCTGATAACACCAAAGGATGTTAGTTTCCATGTAACTCGGAATTTGTTCATGGAGGTCTATGGTCCATCCATAAGCCACATGTGTAGGCTACAGGCCTGTGCAGTGTGCCTTGTAAAGATAGTTTTAACAAACCTATCTCAAGAACGAATTAAATTATATTACATTTACATTACGTATATTACGTATAGTATGTCTCAGAAGTTCTGAACCAGGTAGGCCTATACGGTATAGGCCTATACAGTGTAGGCCTATACGATGTACGCCTATACCATATTAGGCCTAAGATGTACAAATCAGCAAACTATGAGCAAAATATGCACCTAATGGGAGTGGCAAATGTCTTCCACAATAGGCATTCACTCGCAGTAAACCCAGGACTCCAACCTAGGACTTTCCTCTGGGTGTAGTATAGTCCTATACCAAAGGTCTGTACACCGTATATGCCTATACCATGTAGGCCTACCTGGTTCAGGACTTCTGCAACATACTGTACGTTGTATCATATTATATATTATATTATATTATATTATATTATATTATATTATATTATATATACTATTTGTCAATTTGTTTTTAAGAATGCATTTAATGTTGCAATACGTTTAATAACTTTCGCATAATTTTGTGCATAATACGTTTTTCAATTGATGTATCTATTGCTAGTGCTCTTGGGAGTAAAATTGTTCATTATTTCCTTGGAATAAACTTGCTTTTTAAAATATAAATTGATATTTATCGTCTAGTCAGACAGACGCGATTTTACGCAAAAGGATTATTACGGAATCCAAGGGTTGTAATCATCGTTATTTTTTTTCTGTTGATCGTATCTTCATGTATCCAAATGCAAGTTAGAAGTTGCTAAAATGTTAAGTTTGGTGTTCATGAGCTCCCCAGTAGTATTCAGTCACTTACAAGAGGTAAAAGGTGCATCATATCTCATACTTTCAAAAAAAAGCATAAAAACGCAATAAAAGGTTAACCATGTTTCCTCGTGACACCTTACTAGAGTCTAGATGGCACCACTGTTTCGTTCAGGGAACAGAACCTCGTGTAGAAAAAAATTGGCAGCTGCAATTATTTTGTTATATGCGTAATCGTTTTCACATTTTTTCGTAAAGATCCACAAATTTATGACTGGATTACACTACTCACGACCACTGGTAAACTAAGAAAAAATACAGCCTGCTCGTGCAAGGGCAGACTGCATATATTACCTTTATATTAGTTTTTTATTGTATTTTAACTACGGCACTGACGAAACTTTACTACTCACAAGTGGTGTAAAAAAACGAACCATTGTGATTTAAAAGTACGAAAAATTCCAACAGTCCAAATCACGCTCAAATTCAAAATCAAACAAATACTACTGATTTTTCGACAGGCCACAATGACTTAAGATGGAAAAAATAGGCCACCACAAAAAGCTTATTTACAATGACCAATGTACATCGATCGTTATCTAGAAATAACAGACGACTAGGATGTGACTCTGACACGTCTTTTTCATGTGTGATTTCGAGTGCAATTTCGTGAGTGATTTCGGGTGTGATTTCGTCTGTTGATACTTATAAGTGACTGATTGCTGCTACACTTCCACTGATATTTGACTATGTATGGTGTTACCAGATAATTTTTTTTTGCGTTGGCCCTCCCCAGCTTTTTTTAATGCAACGTAAATACCACTTTAGCCTCGTTTACGTATAGACAATTTTTCCCAATCATTCGTTGCATTCCCAGGCTGGTAAAAACAGGTTGTACAAATATTCGACTTTTTTTTTTTCTGTTCGGAACGCAACTTGTGTTCATCGAAAAATAATCGATATTAAACTAGACCTCTGTAGAGGTAATTATTAGGAAGAACTACTTTTCACGCTATCGACTTAATTCACCAATCTATTGATCCTTTTCATCGTTACGGTTCAAAAAATCATGACGAAAACGTATGCAAATGCTTATTTATTTTTAATAAAATTACTAAAACATCTTAAAACGCCACTGTCGCCATACAACAACGTGCTCACTGCGCCTAGTCACACAACATCTGAAACCGCAACCAAAAACTTGTACGACCAGAGATAATTTCCGTTTACTAATGTTCTGGTTGAATTCAGACTGTTTCGCTCTCATGTCGCAGTACGGCGGCAGCTTGACTATGGTTGTAAGTAGCCTTTAACATGTTTTAATAATTCTTTTTAAAAATGAATAAGCATTGGCACAGGTTTTCGTTATGATTTTTTTTTAACCGTAAGATAGGTAGGTGAATTAAGTCGATAGTGGGAAAAGTATTTCTTCATAATACTTCAGTATCTTTGTACCCTGGAAGGTGCTAATGAAGAGATTGAGATGCTAATGAAGGGGTTGAAATTCCAACTGTATCGTCATCTTCATCAGCGCCGTAGATACTGAACAGAACTCGTACGTATTATATTTATTTAATCCAATATTTTGGCAATATCACATATTTATCTTCATCAAGAATCAAACCCAACACATGAAAAAAAAAAACTTATTTCATAAAATAAGAGACAACACTCACATTAAAACTCCTCCTCTTCTCCTACAGCAAAACCATTTTGAAGTTCTTCTTTCAGTGCACATTAGAACAGTAATTAAGAATATCTTCGTAAGAAGAAAATAATTTGAATTAGCATTATGCAGAAGCACAAGACTGCAAGGAATTGTAACAAACAAAGGGTAAATAAATAATTGGCTGAGAGAGCGAAGGGAGAGGTCGAATAGTTGACTCAATTTGTATCCTGCATATATTTTAACAATGTTACAGAAGCACAGGACTGTAAGGAATTGCAATGAAGGGTAAATAAATAATTAACTGAGCGAGCGAAGTGAGAGGTCGAATAGTTGACCAAATTTCTATCCTGCATAAATTTTAACAGTGTTATACTTACAGATACAAGAAGTAGTGTATAATTATAAGTTCCATCGTCAATGATTGTTTTAGAACAATGATCATCATCGCTGAAGCTATAAAACAAGAAATACATATTAGGGTAAGCACCAGAAGGAAGGATGGGTAAGGAAGGAAGGGCACGTTAACTCAAAGGTTGTTTGCACCCATTCTCAAACATATTTCAGCTTTAACTTAGATAGAAAATCGCTAGAGCAACAAAACAAATCCAAACAGGAAACTAGGGAGTGAATTCAACGATACTGCAATGTCGACGGTGAGATTTCTACCTATTTTTATGTACATTGAGCAATGCTCAAGTTTGGGCCCGTTTCATTCCTAGTTTAAACCGAGGGGGGGGGGGTCCATTCCGAGCTTTTTAAATATTGCTTTTCCATAGACAGTTGATGTTGCTGCCTCCACTGACATCACAATGCAGCTCAACAACTCACTCACATGCGCACAAGTCAAACCGGAAAGGCTCCAGTGTGAGGGCTTCCAGTGACGTCATTTAATGAGCTAGTCAATGACCAACCTTCCTATATAGTATCGTCCTCTCGATTTTGGTTTAAACGTGGAATTGGTGGTAAAGCTAGCTTTGAAACTCCACAAGACAGTGTAATGTAAAATTAAAAAGAAAGCTTAACATGACTACAGTGCCTTTTAAAATTCATTATTTTATAAAAATACTCGCCAAAACATGCAAAGTTAACAACAATATCCATAACGTTTTAAGCACTGTCAGTGCTTTCAGATAAAATTTACAAGGCTAAAGTTTCACAATTTATACATTCATAAAAGAAAGTTATGCAAAACATCAGGAAAAACCATTAAAAAAGGTGGTTATAAGTAAAGCGTAAAAAAAAGGACAAAGCAAAATTCCATCCCACATTGTCGTGATGGTTTGCTCTAAACCATGCGCAATGGCTGTTTGCCGTGACGACACCATGAGTTAGCCAATGACGAACGAGAACAACGGCTGTTTGGCCGTCTGATTGGGCTAGCCCAGTCACATGATATGCACGTCACAGCAAACAGCCATGGCGCGTGGTATAATCCCCGTTTTAATGCTGTGTTCTGATGTTTTGTACAATTTTCTTTCATGAGTGCCAAAATTGTAAAACTTTAGCTTAGTTCATTTGATCTGTGGAACATTGCATATGCTCGAAATCTCGTCAATTTATTGTTTATTTTTTCACTTTTTTGACGAGAGTTTTTATAAAATATAAAAATGTGCAATGCACTGTGATCAGTTCATCTTTATATGTATTATGGGACCCTCTCCTACAACTACATAAATAGGACCTAACTAGGACCTAAATGCGGTGGTTTTTCTTCACTGGGTTTTTCCTACGGCTGCAACTAAACTCATCAACAAAGACGTCATTCTCAACATGGAGCTTAAGGGAGCTCATCGTAGTATGATACTCTATCAGTCCATGTTCTCACTTACCAAATATTATGTTGGTCCTACTGATTTATTTATTATTTTTCTCTCCCTAAACAGAACCTAAACAGGACGGTTTTCTTTACGATCATCGTACGCCTGAAACTAAACTCATCAACAAAGACGTCATTCTCAACATGGAGCTAAAGGGATCTTATCGTAGTATGATACTATATCAGTCCGTGTTCTCACCTACCAAATATTATGTTGGTCCCACTGATTTATTTACTATTTTGCTCTCCCTAAACAGAACCTATATAGGATGGTTTTCTTCACCTGGATCATCCTACGCCTGAAACTAAACTCATCCACAAAGACGTCATTCTCACCATGAAGCTTAAGGAAGCGTAACGTAGTGTGGTAGTGTATTAGTCTATGTTCTCATATACCAAATATTATGTTGGTCTCGTTGATTTGTTTACTACTTTGCTCCCCCTAAGTAGGACCTAAACAGGAAGGTTTTTTTCTTGTGGATTTTCCTACAGCTGCAACTAAACTCATCTGCAAAGACAAAATTCTCACCTACCAAATACCATGTTGGTCTCGTTGATTTGTTTACTACTTTGCTCTCCCTAAGTAGGACCTAAACAGGAAGGTTTTCTTCTCGTCGATTTTCCTACAGCTGCAACTAAACTCATCTGCAAAGACAAAATTCTTACCTACCAAATTTTACATTGGTCTCGTTAATTTATTTACTAATTTGCTCCCACTAACAGAAGAGGTCCCGCATGATATTAGGGTTTATTGCAATCAGGCATAGTTTTTGTCGCTAAAAGTTGTGCCGCTTTAGAATTCATTCCGACTGCCACTGTAACCTTTCCTGCCTAAATTCCGTCAAAGTGCATTCGGACAAGTTCGCAGAACATGTCTTATTTTTGTTTATCTTTTTCTTTTTTGTGTGATCACTGTGTTAACTTTGGCTAGTCACTATACAAAAATATTATAAAAGATGGTTCCCCAAACTCACTAAACGAATTTCAACAATGCCACGTCATACTTCAAGTTTTTGAGAACCCTACGCTGCACTGCCTGCATGCCAAAATCTGGTAATTGTAAGTGTCGGATACATACATCCTGCCACTGGCCTAAATATTACTTCTCAAATCTTCCTAATGATTTTTTACAGTGCCTTCTCGAAATAATAAGTTATTTCTTTATTTTTTATTTAAACAATTTTAAGAGGAAACTACTGGTTCCTCGCCATTGTTATTGATGTTTATCCTCGTTCTTTCCTAGTAATTGTATCCATTGACTAAGAATGCCTTTAGTTTATCTCTCTGCATGTTGCAGTTACATTTTTAGTGGGGTTGATCGCATTCCTTTTGGTCAGAATTCTTTCCATCTTTGGGTAAGGAACCCATCTATGCGTTTGTTGCTTGAGAAAAGTAGGGTAGACCCCTCTTATTGTGATGGGTTTCATCTAACTTGTAAATAGAACATTGACATTAAACACTTAACGCCCTGCATTATTAGTTGCGCAGTTATAATGCTCTATCCTAGGCAAAATCGACCATTTTTGACAAATCGCCAAAAAAAATTCAAATAAATGCGTGCAATTTGTTTTAAAAACAATCCTTATAGTTTCATGTTTCATGAAATCATACTGAGATTTACGTGGGTGTCGTTTGGAATATTCTATTTAAGTATATGCTTTACCCATTTTTCATGAAAACAAAATGTTTCCAATGACGCCATCTTTGTTACGGAATCAGCCTTCGCATGGTCATCTTTATTCGTATTCAAGTTACTTTTTTGCCACTAGAGGCCACCACCAATCAATGGGGCTTGGTCTTGACAGCTTCAGCTGTGATTCAGTGCAATCCCCAGCCCCGTAATATTACTGGCTGATTTTACGCGTGGAGTACAACATTGCCCATAATACTACGGGCACAGGACTCCACGTCACCGCGGCTTTAAGTGTTAAACCTAAGGCTCTTGGTTGTTACGTTGTTACGTTGACAGGGTTCGTTAAATGCCAACTCTTTTTTAGGGGTATGACTTACATTTATCTAGGGTTCACAGTGGAAGCATATATATAAGGTCGGGATTTGAACATAACACATTTTTTTCTGCACTCATGTATTTATTTATAAAAATATATTTTTTTAATCCATAAGATCTACGGTGTTTAAGTCCATATGTAAATTTTTTGTCATTACATAACATTTATTATTAATTGCAATTAAAATAATATCATCTGCATAAAGTGTAATGCAACTATTCCAATTAAGTTACTGTAGATTATTTACATACCGCAGAAATAGGAGTGGTCCAAGAATAGAGCCTTGTGGCATGCCAAATTAAATAGGTTGCCACGAACTATGAATGTTATTGATGCCAACACAACACGTATTTGTTAGACGATTCGCAATAATGTTACAAATTTTTTCCTCTCAAACCAAGGTAAAAAAGTTTTCTAGAGAAACATGCTTGTCAATTGTAACAAATGCTTTTTGTAATCCCTTACATAAGCCCTTACATTTGTTACCAATTTTATTATTCTGTGTACAGTGTGTAGTGCATCATTTGTACCTTTGCCAAGCTGAACTCCGAAATGGTTAGAATTGATTAGTTGGAAATGCCTCAAATAATTTATTAGGATCAGTTTTATTGTCGTTCTTATATACATGGCTTAAGACATCTTTTTTCAGGTTGTCATGCTAGGTTTTTTTTTTGCAATTATTGCATTTATCAAACTTAATAGGTTTTTATTTAGATTTTACAAAGTGTTCAATTAAAAACCCCATCATATTCATATTAGTATTTAATTATAATCTTGTTTAGTATTTGTATTGTATACTATTTTCTCTTTAATTATATAATTGTATACTATTGATGATTATAATTCCTCCAACCACCTTAGATTTCTGTTTGACGAAGGTCTTTTACACTTGCATGCAAGTTTTAATCAAGGAACTTGTATAAAATTATTTACAAAGCAGGTTCCAATTTCCTTATCAGTCTTTTCCAATTTCCTTGTTAAAACTTCCTAAAAGCTTTCTTAATGTCATCATCGATACTTTCCTTATCTTTTATGTGACTAGTAAGCTGTTTAATTTTTCCCAGATTTTCTGTCATTATTGTAAAATAAATGCTGATGCAAACATATTTACGTTGCCTTCTGGACCTAAATGTCAGACTGATTAAGCGAGGAATTTAACCCACGACCTTTTAAACCAAAGGTGAAGTTCTCCTGCTAAGCCGTGTCAGCATGCCTTAATGAAAAGGAAAATTGAAAATAAGCCAACAGCGAAAATCATACACTAGATGATTTTTTTTTTTTAGTATGCCTTAATGGCAAGACTTCGCCTTTGGCTTCAAAGTTGGTTAGTTCAATTCCCCTCTCAGACAGTCTGATATTCAAGTATAAAAGGCAACATAAATAGGTTTCCATCCACATTTATTTTACAGTAATCGAACCCATTTGGCTTTCCATCCAATTTAATCATTTATATTATCATAGAAATACTGTTCGTAGTAATTTTGTTTTGTTTTAATAATATTTAATTTGATTGTATCTTTATTAGTTTATATTCAGCTGTTAGCTTCTCACTAGGAATTACCGATTTACTTATTCTTGGCCATTATTTATTTCTCTTGTTCATTTGATCAAGAAACTCTCGGTTCAATAGATTTTATTGGCTTCATAAATTAGAATTATTTCACTTTCATAAATAGAGTTAGGATTCATTAATTTTTCTAGTTAATCACAGTTAAAATTAGTTAGTTGCGAAATTATATTTTTTAAATTTAGTTTAAGAACATAATCATTTTCTTTTTTTATATTTAAAATTAATTTCCATTCATTTCTTGGTCATTCCATCAGTCCATTGCAGTGAAAGTAATAGTCCGAAATTTTAATCCATACAACACAACTTTTTGCATGAAATTTCTGTAAGTTAGCATAGATTAGACCAATGCAGGATTTAGCAATTTTATCATTTCGTTGTTTCCTCTCTTGTTGTTAATCATGCACACAAACCCTAGTGCGGCGACAGTATTCTTAAATCGTTCAATGTCATATTTATCATTTAGGTCTTGAGTTTCTGTAAATATAAAGAAGTTGAGGTAACCAAAAAGGATTGCTTTAATTTTACTTTTTTCCATTTGAAACTTTCTTTACCTCCCGAATAAATGTTATGTTTCCTATAAATGGTAATTAGGTTAAATACCTTGTTCTTGTGTGTAAATGATACGTCAATCGCATCGTTGGTGTCAATTTTGAAAAATTTGTTTTTCTGCTAATTTTATTTTTGATTATGATTAGAACTAGAGCGGTGTCTGATCTCCTTCGAACCTCTTAAGTTTTGGTTCTTGATTAGGCCTAACGAAAATATTTTTGGTAAATGTTTTTGCAGGAGTTCGTCTTGCGACGGTCCGAGAGTTTCTTTGTAATAATAATGATAGTAGTTAAATATTTATTGCAGTAAGCAAAAGAACCCGGACGAGCCACAAAGTAGCCACTAACTCCGAGCCTAAATTCAGTTTAGAAATAGTAATACCATCCATAGGTTGAGCCTTCAAAGTACAAACAGTACAATTGATACACCACAAGAAAAGAAGAAATAGGTTATTCAGTAAATTAGCTTCATCTAACAAAATTGGAGAGCTCTGTATTTTTTCCCTTGAACATAGGAAAAGAAGTGAATAAAACCACGACAGATGGTAAGTCATTCCACACACTCACTCCTCCTGGTTACATAAAAAGGTCCTTCTCACAGGGACTCGTCTCTCTCGCGCACTGTTTGAGTACAGAGCATATTGTAAAGTACTCTGTGTAATATAATATATACTTTGTGTCCGTGCGGTACAGTACCACGAACCAGGTTAACAGTCAGTTTAAAACAGTCAGTGACCTCTAATTGGGTATGCACGTTTCCTCAGGCTTAAAAAGATACTATCAATTGCGGTGTGCCCCCTTTAAGTTTAAATAAATAATGGAGGGCTGCATGTAGCCCTACGTAACTCAAGTAAGTCAAGCTTTAAAAAATACAAACGTTCAGAGTAGGTCATGTATTAGGAGCTGGTAAAAGTTTCGAGTAACACCACTGGACAGACTTGACGTGGTCAATGTAATTGTCTAGCCAAGAGTGGTGACCAAAACTAACCTGTTTTACAGTCTTTTACGAATAATTCATGTAACGTCAAAAATGTGAACTGGAGACAGTACTGTGTAGTTAATAAGCCAAGATAGGGGCTGATTAACCCACTCGTCCACAGGTCTTCTGAACGATTTATCCCAATATTTTTACCTTTATTACTAAATTTATCAATAAATAAACAACATGCATTACCAATTACCAATAAATAAACGAACACGTCTTGTATTTCGACTCGGTGGAAAAATCTAAATTTAATTACCTCTGTTAGAGTTGTTATCTTAAATCTGAGCTTTCCATTAAAGATCTTGGAATCTACCTATCTCTGATCTTAATTTTTCAAACCATTCTACCTTCTTGGTGTCCCGTGCTAAGCGACTTGGATTTATGACTAAACGCTGTTTTCTTTCTGGTGATCCGCAGACTCTATGTAAGGTTTTTATTATTTACGTACGTCCAATCTTAGAATACGCTTGCCATGTCCGGTCACCGCATCATGTCAAAGATATAAAGAATTCGGAATCAGTCCAGAGAACGTTTACTAAGCATCTCCGCGAATACGGTAGTCTATCTTATAAACAACGTTTGAGTAAATTAGGCCTCGAATCACTTGAATTGCGATGTTTTGCATGCTGATCTTCGTTTAACCCTTGCAATTGTACATGGGCTTGTGCATATTAACCCTAAACTTTTCTTTAAGTTCCGAAGTAATGACTACACAAGTGGTCACCCATTAAAACTCACCACGAATGTTGTTAAGAATGATTTACCGAGTTCTTTTTCGCGAATAAAGTGGTGCACCCTTAGAACAGCCTCTCGTCCGGGCTGGTTACAGCGACTAGTCTCTTCGCTTTTAAACGGGGCCTAAAGAAAAATGGTCTTTCTGCTTACCTTAAATGTTTTTAGGTGTTTTGGAGTGTTCCTTTTTTGGGTGTTATGCTATTGTTTTATATAATTCGAGGCAGTTATTAGTGGACCAATCATTCCCTTCTGTTTTCCACTGCAACCTATTTTATACAATAAATTTCTTTTTATAATTATTATTATTATTACTTTACAGGATTACTTCACAGTATTACTTCACATGTTTTTTCCAGTGCACTGGCGAATGATATATTGGCAAAACCTTGTTAAGGACCTGAAAGGGTGTCCCCTCTCCCCCCAAAAAACACTTTTATTTTCGAACCAGTATTTTTTGCCCAATTACGTCGATTTAAGCTGAGCAATCTAGTGTAGTGGATTTTGTAGATATACCCGTGAAGGTGACAACATGAATGTGCAGGTGCCACTGAAAAATTCCATTACCCGTCACTCGGTTTACCCAGGTGACCCGATTTCACCTGAATCGACCCAATGAGGTGAATAATTAACCGTTAACACACATTTTATGGTAAAAAATGACACTCAACGAATCTACGAATTTTCTTTAGTAATGTGAGACGCGTGTAACTCAAGAGTGCATTGATTATGATTTCATTACGACTGCAAATTTGGGGTGGGTGGGAGACTTTTTTTTATCGATTGCTGTTATAATAAAAATTTTAAAAGAAAGTTCCATATAATTCCGGGATTTGCAGGGAACTATACTTTTTTAATTTTTATTATAACTAATATACAATGGAATGTTTGTTTCCTATTTTGAAAACGAAGTCGGTTAATTTCCTTTGTACAGTGTTACCAAAAAAAAAAAAACAAGTTCATCAAGCGGATTTTTCCGTAGCACATATTCTTTTTTGGTCCCCATGGGAGACCACGAAATAAATTTAAATCACTTTGTATTTTGATGAATATACGACCTGTACCTAATTACATTATACCTATGGGTACACGGTAGCCATGACCACGCTGGGGCGTCATATTCGACAGGCGTCTTGGTCCCGGCTGTGCATTACAGACCCGGTTTCGGTCCTGGCACAAGGGGACGGGCTTTTCTCCGGTTGTTTCCACCCCTCTCGCCGTTGTGCGAGGGTTTCCTCCAGATACTTTGGTTTCTTCCCTCCTTCGATTTAACATTTCCCGCTTGGGCCTTCAACAAGCTTAGAGCTTACTGGCCTACACCTTTCTATTATATGGGAAGTTATCTGCAAGACTGTATTACTTTATACCAGGATTTTAACTTTTACTCGTTTCTTCCACCAGGGACAATGTGGTCCATGTGGTCAAATTTTGTTTCATTTCTCATAGTGACTCCCTCCGAGCAAAATTTGTCGTTCCCCTTCTCCAGCACATTGCGTTCAGGTTTTGTCCTGGCGTGTTACGGCTTTTTATTCCACCGTTATATCTTGGATTTCATTCGTTTGATACATAGAATAAACCCCATGCAAAGTTTTGTTTTTAAATTGTTCCCTTGAAAACTGCTGGGTACTGCCGGCTAAAACATCGTGTTTTCTGTTGTTAATGGAGTCTAATATTTAATGAATCATCAAACTGGGAATGAATCACTTTTTTATGCGCTGCAGCCAACTGTTTCAAAAGCGCAACAACATAAATCCAATTTCTACCTTGGTAGCAAATATCGCAACAACTTGCTTTTCACATCAAGTAAACTAGTTTGCACACGTTTCAGAAACATCTGTTTGGCCCGTTGATTAAACTGAACAGAGATAACTTGAAGCTGAACGTTCTGTTCTATTTCTTGTCAATTTTGATGTTTTTCAGCATAGCGATTTTTATGTTTTGTTTGGTATTTAGTGTTGAATATTAGACTAGACCACGTTTGTACTACTAATTTTTCTACTGTGTTTGTTTTACAATTGATACTGTATTTTGTTTTTCTCATCATTTTCATTAATAGTTTGTATTTGGTTTTCCTTCTACTTAGCTATATTGACGCTAAAGTTTTGTTAGCGGCAACAAAAGTCAGATTTTTTGTGTTCTTTACCTTCTGCTCTTATACAACACGCGAGCATCAGTTCTTGTTGCGGAGAGAGTGTTTCATTTTGTTTTGTAATTTGAGCTGAATAAGTCGACTGTAGCACCCGATGACTTCCATAATATTATTTTAATTCAAAACGAAAGACACATTTCCAGATTAAATGCAGGACTGATCTGCACAATCTGCTCATCTCACTTCCTACTTTCTTTATCTAATGGATGTTTAAGTACAGCCTTACAAATGAAAAACCAACATCTGCGACAAATGTCTTACACACGAAAGCCCCATACATCGTTATCTGATACTCACACCACATGTAAGATCCTCTTTCAGTTGGTTTTGTAATTTGACCTGAATAAAACTTACTTAATTTGTAACGCTTGTCGATTTCCATAATATTAGTTTAATTCAAACGGGGCACGTGTTCAGATTAAGCAGAGGACTAGTGTGCCCAATCTGCTCATCACACTTCGTAATTTCTGTACATAATGGATGTTTACGTTCAGCCTTATAGACCAAATTCTTACATCTACCACGAAAGAACTACAAACGAAAGCTTTACGTAGTAGTTTATCAAGAGCATCACTACACGCAAAGAGTTGGTTTTGTAATTTGAGCTGAATAAACTTAACTTCTTGTAGCACCCGATGGTTTGTATAATAGTATTTTAATTCGAAACAAAATACACATGTTCCGATTAAATAGTGGTCTATATAGTGTGCCCAAATAGGCTTATCACACTTCCTTATTTCTACCCGTAACTGACATTTAGTATCAAAGACCCGCCAAGTTCAGTAATTATCACACTTCATTGTAACTTCATTGTAAGAAATTTATTGTCTAATTCTTGCATTGTTGTTGCATGGCCACTAGCTTTGGTACTTTAACAAAAACCAGAGCTGAGCGTATTTCACGATGGCGAGGATAAACAGGATGACAAGCAACAGTAACTGTTGTACATCAATTACGTGCATAAACTGTATCAATTTCATAAAAGTGCATGAAGATCGTTGACTTTACCTGACTACTATATACAATACAATGTCCCAGAAGTCCCGTCCAGTAAAATAATGCGTTAAGACTTGGATGTAGGTTGCTGATAATAACATGTTCGTATAGGAAGTCACCTTTGGCGAATCCGATGATGATTTCCAAAATGACCTTCGTGGTCGTCTTCAAGGTCTGCAAAGGTGTAACTTCTAAACTAGCATGGTATGGGCATAAAGTAAATTAGAAAGTTGTGGGGGATCGTGGGACTAGTACAACAAAGACAGCGGAACAGAAATCGCGCACAAAACAAGGAAGACATTGGCAAAAGAAGGCGGGTGATGCAGAGAAGCCATCGTTGGGGGCAGCAAGAATTGCAAACAGGCCTTGTTGAATCATAAAGCCGAACAGCAACAAGGAAAGTAAACATTCTTGCCTTGGTCCTATAATACTGTAAAATAAACTTCAGTGGCAGATTTAAGACAAAAGTCCCCAGTGGGCGAGCCGTGAAAGGGCCGATATTGTCCGCAAAATCTAATCCGTCCTCCCAATCTCCCTTACTCTAACTCAACACCCTGACTTCACAATTTCATTTCTCAAATTTGACTGACTGAGGATTGGATCAGTTTTTCGGGGACAGAATGGGCCATTTAAGGCCTTGTCTACCCGGGCTTTTTGGCCTAAATCTGCCACTGAAGTTTACTTTACAGTATTACCTGAAAAAGGCTAGAATGTTTATTTTCTTCGTTGCTGTTTCGTTTGGTGGGTCAACTAGGCCTATTTCTGCAATTCCTGCTGCTCCAAGGATGTCTTCTCTGCACTACCCACCTTCATTTTCCAATATCTTCCTTGTTTTGTATGCGATTTCTGTTCTGCTTTCTGTGTTGTACTAGTCCCACGATCTCCCACAACTTTCTAATTTACATTACGCCTATACCATGCGTAATTTACGAGTTACACATTGGATGACCTTGAAGAATAATACCTCCAAGGTCATTTTGGATATCATCATAGGATTCGCCATAGGTGACTTCTTATACGAACATGTTATCATCAGCAACCCATATCCAAGTCTTAACGCTTTCTTTCACCTGGACGGGACTTCTGTGACATACTGTATACTGACTACTGACTGGCTACTGACTACTAATTCTGCTATTATAAAATAAATTATGCGACAGATACGAATGACATTTGTATTCAGCACTCTTTTAACTGCAATACGTGCCTTTTAAGGTTTGACGTTTGGGGAGGAATTAAGTAAAAAGATTGCAATCATTTGTAATGCTATTTTTCTGTATGTTAGGTAAACGCCACCGGTGATGAAAATAAGCATTACTCGTTATTAGTATTAACGAGTAACAATGCAAACGGACTGCCAGAAATTGTCGATAAAATGGACGTGCTACTTGTTTCTAGTAGGGCGTGTGGCTTCCGGCCACTAAGCTCTTAATAAATCCGCAGTTCGCGCTACTTATTGTTGATGGTTGAATGGATATCAGCAAACGCTGTAATTTATATGATTGAAGTCCTCACTCCAGCAAAACTTAAAAAAAAATTAATATCTCCGTTCGTATTCAATATTTTTAGACCAAACTGGGCCAGATAGTAGACGAATGGACAGTGGCAAAAATAAGACGCCACAAACAAAAACTACAAAAGAAGTGATATATAAAACAAAACCCACAAAGGTGAAAGAACCCGCCAAGTTTCATCCAAACAAAGTAGTGATATCGGATCCAAAAAGGCTGCCACCAAGTTACTACATTAGTTGCCAAGCTAATCCCACCGACTATTACCTCACACGTTAAATCAAAAACTTGACCATTGCTACCGATAGTAGCAATGGTCAGGTTTTTCATTTAACCTTTGGTCTATTACTCGGTGGGATTAACTTGGCAACTAATGTAGTAACTTGGTGGTAGCCTTTTTGGATCTGATATCACTACTTTGTTTGGATGAAACTTGGCGGGTTCTTTCACCCTTGTGGGTTTTGTTTTATAGTCCTACACACGAAAGTGAACCTGAATTCCCCAGACTTCACTTTTTAAACAGACTTCGAATATAGGTTGTTACAGATAAGGGTCGCAATTAAAAGTTATAATTTCAATTCCATACAGTATACTTACAGTTTAAATAGGTTCAATTCATCAGTGTAATTTGCTTCTTCCGTACTGGTTATTACAAGACCATCCATGCTAGTGTGATTGGCCATATTTCTTTTTTTTTTATGTCGCAAGCTCGTTAGTTCTACTTGTGTTGCAGATACATTATTGTTCGTATACTGTCGTCAAATAAATTTATTCCACATTAGCCAAAGTAAAATTGAATATCCCGCTTGATTACTGTAGTCTCTATCCGTGTTCTCGACAGCCGAGTAGGTTTCTTTGAATGATGTCGACGAACTTGACAATTTTTCATTTGATTACC
>JAHWFP010074525.1:1190-37253 GCA_023313725.1 Lithobius niger
TCGAATCAACTTTTTTAAAATAAATTTTGACTAGCCTTAAGTCAGCCGAAGCAATTAATATATAGCTGAACCGGCTCAATTTTTGAACATTACCAGATTTTTAGAGAAGAAGAAATATCTGGTAAAGGGAGGTGCCAGCCCAGAGATTCGATCCGGGAAACCTCCGATCATCGTCGGGGCCGAAAGATTGTCCAGAATTAGCCAGAATACATCCCATAGCCACTGAAGGAGCATGGTAGCCTCTCACGCTACCCTGGCTGGCAGTCCTGGCGGGGACTTTGCCAAGGTCCCTTTTCCAAGGGTTCGACCAGATCCGCAAACCTCCAGGAACCAGGCTGAGCTCTCTCACCGCTCAGCCACGATGACCACAGCTAACCAAGGCAACTAACCTAACCTCTAACGAAATATAACAAAATAAACACCGATTTATAAAAAAAAATAATTATTAAAATGTTACTTATTTGTTGCGTTATTGTTATTCTAGGTTAGGTTAGATCAATTGCATTGGGTCGGATTTCAATAAAAGAAATTCGCCAAAGCGAAGTTTCGTGCGGGATCTAATTTGACAATTACTTCTTTTTGGTTGCAAAAAAAAAAAATCCGCTCCTACGCTATCAACCTTCAGCATGTTTCTGGGGCTCGTCAACGCAGCGACGCTGAACAACAGATAGGATGTACAAGTTCTCACCCGTTTTGAAGCTCTCAGTCCTCTTATAACAATATAGCACGACGGGATCGCAACAATAAACGAGGACGAGGAGTGATGGGATGCATGATTGAGGGCTGGGATCCTGGATCCCAGCTCTCCACGTGGATCCCAGCCCCCGTTTGCGTTAAATGAAAAGTAGAAGAAAACAAACAAATGTAATAAATTTACTGAAACAAATTTAAAAAAAAAAACAACGTTCAGCAATTCACATTAACTTACAACATTGCAACCGTGCTTTACAAACCTTGGGTTCGACAAAAAGGAATAAAGCGACCGAATAAAATCAATTAAACGGAACAATTTTTGAAACCAACTCCACCTCAAACGTCAATAAAATCGTTTATGAATTCGTGTTAATTACAACATTGCAACCGCTTTCAAAATTAAACGTTGCTCTTTTCGTTGTTTGTAGCATTGCGTGTTAACGAATATTCTACACAAACTTTCTTCTGGCTAAACGCAACAATGTATTCCACTCGTGCTCACTTGCGCTCAACAATGTACGTCGGACTGATAGCTTCAGAACGGGTGAGAAGAAGGGTATCGCCCGCTTTCCTCATGCTGGGGCCCTAGTCTCGAGTTGCGCTTTTCAAATCGCATGCGGTTTTACCAAAGAGCGCGCCAAAATCATGGCTCGCCCATTCTATCGCACGTGACTTTTGATAAAACCGCATACGATTTGAAAACGATCAAGTCGAGACTAGGGCCCCTGGAATCCAACAATGGGTCGGGCGCTGCGCGCCCTCGACATTGTTAAATCCCAGCACTCGGAAAGCGGGCGATATCCTATACATATCGCCCGCTTTCCGAGTGCTGGGATCTAACAATGTCGAGGGCGCGCAGTACCCGAGCCATTGTTGGATTCCAGCAAGGGGGAAGCGGGCGATATCCTTCTTCTAACCCGTTTTGAATCTATCAGTCCGACGTACATTGTTGAGCGCAAGTGGAATACAATGTTGCGTTTAGCCAGAAGAAAGTTTGCGTAGAATATTCGTTAAGACACAATGCTACACGCAACGAAAAGAGCAACGTTTAATTTTAAAAGCGGTTGCAATGTTGTAATTAACATGAATTCTTGAACGATTTTTTTTGACGTTTGAGATGGTGTTTTTTTTAAAAATGGTACATTTAATTGATTATATTCGGTTGCTTTATACTTTTTTGTCATTTAATGGAAACCAACGTTTTGTAAAGCAGCGGTTGGAAAGTTGTGAGTAACGTGAATTGTGAACGTTGTTTTTTTCTGTTATGTTTTTTTATTTGTTTAAATAAATTTATTACATTTGTTTGTTTTCTTCCACCTTTCATTTAACTCAAACGGGGGCTGGATCCACGTGGAGTGCTGGGATGCAGGATCCCAATCGTCCGCTGTGGATCCCAGCACTCCTCGTTCATTGTTGCTATTCCGTCGTGCTGTATTGTTATAAGAGGACTGAGAGCTTCAAAACAGGTGAGAAATCTTTGAATCAAAAGTGATTCCCGTGTCTTGCCCTGCGCCTGCCATGTGAAAAAATATACGGTTTGGTATAGCTACAGTTCGCCCAGCCTGAGTTGACCCCGTCTTCCATGTGGAGTGTGGAAGGATTACAGGTCCACAGGTATATGACCCACCTGAACCAAACTATCTTTCATGCATGTTTTTTCTTCTTTTCTTAGGTTTTCGTGGTGCCTTTTCACAACTCGTGTTACACAGGTCATACTCAGTCACACATTTTTAATCTCAAGTTTTTCTTTCTTCGTGTTTTCTCTCTCTTCGTTTTCGTTCGTCATCTTGTTTTTCTTGCTACCCTGCTTTAATCCTCCCACTCTTTTCTAGCCAGAAGAGGTCTTAGCATTCTTTTCTCTACGCCTAAAAAGACCATTCAAATAGGATGACGGGACAAACCGGTCTCGGACGTAACCTACACGCTTAAATCCGACATCTCACTCTTTTTTTTTTTTTTTTTTTGTGGAGGGGAGAAAGAAGAGAATAGAAGAGCTTTACATTTCGGCCTAGCTGGATTTTAAAAAGATGCCTTTTTTTAGGCTTTGAAAGGCTAGGATTTAAAAGTTAGACGAGATGATTTCAGCCCAGTAACAAAACTCGTGTTTGTAAACGTTGTAAAAAAAAATAATTTAGGCCTATTTTTAGTTGAACGTCTTGGGCTGCTTTACCAACCCCGGATGGGGAAATGGACAAGTCAGTAAATGCGGAATTTTAAGAATTAGGATTGAGTACTTATTTGTGCGGGCCTATTTCCGTTTACCTTTGGACTTTGATTTAAGGTCTGCACAATGGAAATAGGCCCGTATAACATTCCAGAGCATCTCTGCTCGACAGACGTTCCGATATCGCAACTCGAAAACAGGAAAACGTACGCTTTAATGGTGGAAAACTCAACAGCAAGACGGAGCCACCATAAACAACACTATGCGTCGTCTGGTATCCAAGCTACACCGACGCACGAAGGTAACTCTACGATGCTCGCATTTGTTTTGCCGGCTACTGATGCAATTAAGATACAGCCAACATGACATTGCAAAATTAGACGTTGTGTTTTACAACACCTACAACGCATACTCAATGGGTGTTGTGCTTTAAAATATATAATTTTTCCCTGTACTTGCGATAAGTTGGTGGCAGGGGTTTGACCTATTAGGGCACCCAACAAGCCCACATGGCAATTGAGGATAATTCAAGAATTTGATTATTGTAATGACATATTTGTCAGAATGACGTCATCCACCGATGTACACAGTCTGTCACACAAGCTGTTGTTGTGGTGTCATCTATAAAATGTACTACAGTTTGCCGTGACCAGACTTATTGTTGCCCACCGATGAGATGAAACTGCTGGTCACCTTTTGTTGGAGTGCCCTCGGTGGAACCGATTCCTCCGGTTTGGGTCACGGGTTGGGGGAGGGAGCCCTCTCCGTGCTATTCCGGGGGTTCCGCTATTCGTGGGTGCAGGACAGTGTTTGCTGTGCCGGGTCTTAGGGTTTTGCAAGGTTATGAAAGTTTCGGTATGTAAGGTGGTCTCGCGGTTTCTTCCTTGGTGTTGGCTCCCTATGCGGTCTGGTTGAGCCCAGCTTTGTGCTGGCAGTGTGTAACGGGGGTTGTGGGGGTTGCTCTGAGTCACAGAGTGGTGGAATTGTTATCATTGCGAGTGGCTGGTGGTGTTGTTGTTAGGTTAAGTAGGGTAGGTTCGTTTGTAGTACTGAATGGGAAGTATACATCAGGCTTCTAGGCTCATTAAAACTTCAACTTCAACCTAAGACCAGGATGTTGTGGTCGTCGACTGAACGGAACTGGGTACCCGCGCAACAATGGTTGTCAACTGCATGCAGTGGCGTGAGCTCGTGGACATGAAGTATTTGTTCCGAAGGTACCTGACGCTCATGTCAATAAGATGAATTCTGGCGTCTTATCGGCCAGAACCGTCATAGCCGACCACTTGGGTAACCCTATTAGGGCCCTGACCTACTTGAATTCTCATTGGCTAACTATTCTGAATTGACTGTGAACTATTCCGGCCAGAAAGAATTGACTGTGAGTTGTAACTACTTTTCACCCAGAATATAACCAGTGAATTAATATTATTTTTTTTTAATATTTAATTTTTAATATTTATTTTTTAAGCATTTTCAAGCATTTTTATTTTAAGCGTTACACATTTTTAGCATTTTAAGAATTTTAAGCATTTCTAGGCATTTTAAGTGTTATGTTTTACTTGTAATTGGGGGCAGTTTAAGAATTTTTTAAAGCATTTATAGGCATTCTAAGTGTTATTATGTTTTAGCTGTAGTTTGGGGCAGAACGTAAACGGATTCGTCCCTGTTCTTTCCCTCCTGTGTCCCTTTTTCCATGGGATAAAGTGTTATTATTATTATTATTATTATTATTATTATTATTTTTTTTTTTTATGTGTTTTTTTTTTGTATTTTTCTTTTATTCCTCTCATGCGCCACGTCTAAGTATGTCTACAGCTTCACCCATCAAACGTAATAATTGTGGTGATGTAATTGATATAACGATCATTGTGAATAATACTATAGGGCCGCCACCTTTACATGTTGACACACAGGAGTGGAGCGTGAGATTATTTCTGGGAACTGGAAGGCCAGTTACGCCGACGTGGGAGGGAGGTGGCAATTACGCCTACATTGTTGATCCTCTCTCCTCTCCCAAACTCTGTCCCTGCTTATCCTCCCCCCCTTCCTTACTTTTTCATTCCCCCTCCTCTCATTTGGGGTTTAACATCGAGGCGCAGTGGCAACCCGGACCACTGCACTATGACTGCTGGCAGGCAATAATGACCTAGCTGTCGACGCGCCATTAAGCCTCAATTACACTCCCCGCATCCCTCTCCATCCCTTTTCATTATTGTGCTGAATCCTGCAGTACCTTCCTAAAGCACCGAACAGAACGAACCAAACGCACCACTGTTGGTGACAGTTCAGCTCATTCCCTACTAAAGCCGTGTTAATGTGGCTTGCTTACGTCAACCAACGTCAGCGATGAATCGCTTACGGCACCTAGCGCATGCTCAAAAGCTCCACCACTGGCAATCACCCGCAACCACCTCCTCGAGATGGTTCGCAATTTTGCATTGCTCGTGCCTGGTTACTTCCATTAGCGTAGCCTGGTCCAGTCAATTACCCACGCCTGGTCACGTTAAAGGTATGACGTAACGAGTGCTTTGTTGAGCTTGTTGATTTTGCTGAGCTGTGATTGCAATTTCGGAAGGTACTAAACGGCTGACGCAACGTTACTGCGCACGCGCGACGTTAAGTTTGGAGCCAAACTGTCTCTAACAGTGGTGCGTTCTGTTCGCTCTGTTCGGTGGTTTAGGAAGGTACTGCTGGACAATCCTGCGATTTCGTGAATTACGCGAACAACTGACAATGTGGGTATGGATGGACTCGATAACGATGGATAAACCAGAATTCGTGCATCAGTTTTCGCTTGAGCAGTAACTTCACCTTGTGCCTCAAAAAAGAGGATCGTTCCACATGCGCAAATCAGATGGAATTGGTATAGATTTCAAGTCACGCATGCGCAATTGATCACAGTGTCTGTGCCAAACTTCAACGGTTTTAAATTGACAGAATAACGCAAATTTCCATCATTTTCAATCCCAATTGCTTCAGCCTATTGGTGGTTTATTTCCAGTTCTAAGGGCCTCGCGCACACGGTGGCCAATCCGAACGGCCAGGTCGCTGCGGCCAACGAGAATGCATACGGTATATGTAGCAACACGCACTTGGCCGCCGCGGCGAGACAGTCGCGGCGGCCACTGGGATATCGGGCAGCGCGAAGGCGACCGTACTTGCTCCGTGTTCTTTTTTCACCACGTGACCGAGAATTATCACAGGAAAACGGACGTGGCTGCGCGGCACGTCACCGTGTTTTTTTGGCCGCGCAACCTGGCCGCCTGGTGCACGGTTGGCCTAAAGTCTCTAGCTTATACAGGTTGGTGAGCAAATAAATTCTGGAAACCAGATACACTAAGTAGTAGCACATGCTTTATCAAATATGACTAACTCAGGCTCAATAGACATTAACTCCTTCTGAGTTTTAACATTACAAAGGCCCGCCACGAATCTGTCTCGCAGTACCTCCTTAACAAAATCACCATACTCACAATGGAGCCTCTTAACTAGGTAATGTATAGTTGGCTACAGACTACCCTGGTTCTTGCTTGCGCTTTAAATAGGCGACTCTCAGAAATAAAACTTGGTTTAGGATCCAGGTTTCCCTTTATCAGAGTGTCAATTTTCTCGAGAGTCTTTCTCGAAAAGGCAGCAGGAGCAAAAATGTTCCTAAGCAAGTATTAGGCATTTTTACCTATTCGCGACAACAAAATAGGCACATGCTCTTTATAAGGAATGTCAAAAGCGTTAAAATGTAATTTGGCACACTCGAGGTAACTGACCAGGATCAGACCCTGGGTCGAATATCTTGAACTTTTTGTGTGCAACAGCAGGTGGCATATTGTATACAATTGATATAGCGTCGTCTAGTGTATCGTCTAAACCCGTCAACTGAACCAGCGTTCCCAAATGAACTTCTAAATGTTATTTCTATATCATCCTCCCCACTCATAAAAATATAATGATAAAAAGAATGATACAAAAATTAGCTTTCCCCTTAAACTAATTTAGTAATTTACGTTAAAATTTCAAACTGCAACTTGCATGTTCACGTAGCCTTTTGAAAACACCACTTGTATTTAACACTTCTAAATAATTGTTTAGTTCAGCACAACCAGCTATAGGTAGTGTCGCTCCTCTAATTTTTAAAGTTAAACACTTCTTTTTGCACCATAACGCTATACGGTTTTTTTTCTTTAAATCTTGCACCGCTTCACACCAAAGTGATATCCAATTAGGAGTTATCCTAGCCGACTAAGCAATTCCTACGCTAGTAAACTGGACAAAATTACTACGTAGGCCTACTAAATGCAAAATGCTTACAGTGACTTGTTTTGCCTGCTAGAAGTTTTGAACATGCTTGAAGTTCAAACTTACATTTTTAACATTTTCAGTTGAAATCAAAACCTTTTTGCTACAAGCCAGAGTATTGCTTAAACTTTAAATTAAACATTTTTACTGGTATGTTCTCAATAAATCATTTTCCTTAGACAAAATTTTAAAATGTAGCCTGTCTGCTATGTGCTCGACATAATATCGAAGGACTGAAATTTTGTTTTAAATGCAATCGTGGCTACCTTTACGGAAGTAACAACTATTCCACTGACTTTAATTAATAACTCGCTACGTTACTAACAATGCTATGTGCTCGACATAATTTCAAAAGAGAGACATTTTGTTTTCAATGCACACTAATCGTGACTACCTTTACGAATGTAACTCTATTTTACTAACATTAATAACTCGGTACGTTAGTAAAAAAAATAATAACGGCTAAACATTTATGTATTACCCCTAAATTGCTCGAAAATAACCACATTGATCTCGACATCCTCAAGTGGCCACTTTTTTTGTGACACACGCTTTATTCGTCCTAAGTGATGTTTTACATCCTATGGGGTACAAAATACCTTCTTTGGCACTTGACGAAATGTCAAAATAAAGTTCTGAACTAGGTGTCCGTCCTCGTCTATCCTCCGTCAAAGATGGCTCGTCGATGAAAGATGGAAACTACGGCATTGCCCGTGTTGGTTCGTATCCCATCCTCGTCGCCATTTGGGTAAGAGAAATTAAAAAAATTGCAAATATAAAAAAAATTGGATTTGTTACACGCTTTCAGCACCAAAGTACATGGAGTTGTGGAGTCAATGTTATCAGGTGGAATTTTTTTTCTGGAGAAAAACCGCCAGAAATTCTTTACATGGACAAGAATTCTGTCGATTCAAAGAGGGATGCAAAAGCTGAAACTTTGTCCAAAACACTTCTAAGAAATTTTTTTGGGTATTTTGATATTGTTTTTGTACTATGATAGAAAATTGTGAGCTATTCTTTGGCTCTGCTACTGATTCCTATATCCCTGTTTAGTTGGCTAAATGTGATTTAAAAAAAAATGCTATTTACGGTACGAATACGAAATTAAAAGTTGCAGTAACTTGGTGCATGCTTATTACTGATTTATTTCACTGACCTGAGGTTTTTCATTCTTCTGAACCATCGTACATTCTCTCCTTTATTCTGTTTATCAATACTTTGTGTACTTTGAAGGGTAGTTCAAACATTCTGGAGGTTTTTCGTAATAATCTAGAAAATCCTGTTTTTCAGGCAACTATGAAAACATATACATATCTGAATTTTCTGGGAATCAGGCATCGTTGTGTGGAGTACAAATTCGCTACGAACAGGGTTTTAATCAAGGTGTAGAACTTACTATTAATATTTGACATTAAAAAAAATTGAGTATCACTGAAAAAAAGAAAGGCTGAAACGTCGACCACAACAAAAAAATTCAAACTTCGAACAGAAGAAAAATTATTTCATGGGCAGAATACTAAAAAACACCTTGTGACGTCAGGCAAAGTAAATAACCAAAACAATTACAATTCTACACTAGCCTCTTTCAATAGTTTATTCGACCGCCAATACGCTCCCTTCCCCTAAACAAGAAGTTGCTTCCCTTTCTGCCTTTTAAACCTGCAGCAACAACCTTTATTTCGATGTAGAAGTGAACAAGTTGCGTGAGGGAGCATACATTATTTTGGTAGTGAGCGCTTCCTCAATAGGACAATAGGGGCCCAACAGCCGCAACACGCAAAGCGAGGGAGGGGAGGGGGAGGCAGTGGAAGGGAAAATGGAAGAATGGTAAAGGAGAAGAGGTGGGTGGTGGGGGGAGCAGGATTTCGAGCGCCCGACCGTCGCCTCCATCAGGCACGACCAGTGCTTGGGAGCTTACGAGCGGCATGGGTTCACGCGGGGCGATTCATTATTCATCCGGGCCTCCAGTCGACGCTGAATTATACATGACGTCACAGGCCCATTAATTTTGCACGTTACATACATCGCACGCTGGCTGGCGGGTTTGGCTTGGCGTCGTATTCTTCCGTCCTTCGATGCTTGTCGTTAAAGGGGGATAGGGGTACTTGGACCTAGTTAGCATACCTTCCACCCAACCCTTGCTAAACCTGGGATTCGGTTACGAGGTTTAGGGGAGTTTGCAACAGTGACGCAATACAAAAGTTCAGGGGCGTCGCTTTTGTCCAAAACCGTGGCGGAGGGGGAAGAGTAGTTAAGAAAAACCACAAGACAAACATAATTTTAAAAGGAAATACAATTTTTCATACTAAAGTAAAGGTAGAATCGTAATTCCCACTAATACCTTTGAACTTAAAATACTGAACTCCCCACCCCCACCCCCAGAAAGAAATAACCGTCTAAAATCTTACTATGGCAAAACGCTTTAATTTCACCCCAACCCACCTCCAAAAAATATATATCATATTTTGTTTACATCTGCAGCATTAAAGCAGCTTAAGAAAATATAGGTAAATTATGAAAACTTATGTTTATACTGCAGGTTATTTTTTTTTATAAATCTCCGTGTACGGCAGTGAGTGACATGATGGGGGGGGGGGATGAAAATACCCCCAACCCGAGAACGAATGAGTGACGGACATCCACCAGGGTCTAGTTGGTCCTCAAACACCAGTTTAGCGTAATCGTTCGCCATGTCTTGTACAAACAAACATGCCAACGATAGCACCAAAATTAAGTCATATTCCATGTTCTGGAAGATGAAAAAATCCAGTGGCGTAAATAACGGCGTGGGGAGGTGGAGGGCTCAAATAAGCAACTGCAGGAGTGGAAAAAAACTTGGAAAATCTATTGTTCTCTAGTATCTTACACGTTTTTATTTGGGAGTCGTACATTACACAAAGCAAGAAAAATGTTCGTGCAATAAAAATAAAGTCATCTTACATTTTCTAGCTCGGGGCATAAAGGGGGCAGGAGCAAGAAAAAAATATTTTATTTTTGTCACTGGTTAAATGTTTGGGAATTTCAAGCGCATCTTGCTGAATCTTTGATTCTATTATCCGTTGATTCTTTAAACGCCATAAATTGTGAATTTTAATCACTGAAAAAAATACCTTTGGACAGTGGTCTGCACAGACCTCCAAGAGGGCTGGGAAATTTTTAGTAAATGGCGCGGTGAGGGTTTTTTTGCAGAGGTTTTTTTTTTTTAGTTTGTCACTCTTTTTTTTACCGTTTTCTGCCCCTTTCCTGGCCTTCTTTGCTGTTTTTAGCTCAGTAGGCTCTTTCTTTTGACTGAAGCGCCAGCATCTATCGGTGCAGAAAAGCAAGATACGACACATTTTTTTTCAAAAAGGGCAATTTCCCCCTGCATGCCTCTGCCGTTGGACATCTGATGGTAAGAACAAAATGAACGAGCTCCCGTGTCCGTCTGTCTGCTTGTTTGTTCCACAGTTAAGGCGAAATTTGGTAGGAACTAGCTGGTAATCCGTCTAACCCGTCAAGGTAAGCTGTCTACGAATGGTATGCACCCATCGCGCAACCGTCGGTATCTTACATTATCCGGATTGCAGAAGATCTACTCGCGAGCTGTTTATAATGAGGCATTCATTACCCTACTATTGATGATGCTGATAATCCTCGATCGCTTACTTACTAAGAGATATCATTGATACAGGCTGAACGACTCTGGCTCGGAGACGGGCGCAAAGACACTTTTAGCTCATTTTGCTCAATAATTTCATATTGCTTAGATCGATTCGAACAAACTTAGTTAGGGATATTATAATAATAATAATAAAGGTTTAAAACACCAAAATGGTAGGTGTTTTGGGAAACGGAAATGCTACTTACCCCGGTCCGACGTTAAAAAAGCAAGAAAAATTTAAGAAATCTTTTTTTTTTCCAAAAAAAAAAAAATGTTCCCTTCCTCCGAAACTTCCTTATCAGCCCAATTACGGGGGTGGGGAACAGAAATCCGGTCTCTTAAGGAAGCGCCTCAGGTCAACCTCCTCAAGCCGTTGTCGGAATGAGCCCACGGACGGAGCTGATACCACCAACTCTGGTAGATAGTTCCAGGGCTCTATTACCCTCACTGCAAAGAAGGATCTGCGAATCTCCAACCGGGCAGGGGGTTTGGTCAGCTTGAAACAGTGGCCACGAGTCCACATGTTCGTTGACGACAAGTTAAAAAGTGGGATGTCAATTAAAAGAAAACCACGAACCATTTTAAAGGTCAGGATTAAATCTGCCTTCAGGTGACGGAGCTCGAGGGAATCAAGTCGGACCTTCCCTAGACGCGAAGCGTAAGGAAGGTGTGAAAGGCCCGGCAGGGTTTTGGTAAATCTCCGCTGGACAGATTCCACATGGTCAATGTTACGAAGGAGGTAAGGGGACCAGACCTGGCAAGCATACTCAAGCAGTGGGCGCACATACACCTTGAATGCCCAAACCTTAATCTTCATGTCACCAGAGGTGAATACACGTTTGATGATGTGTAAGCGATTGTAGGCGCTATTTACAATCCTATCGCAGTGGTGGGATGGTTTAAGATTAGATGAAAACCAAACTCCGAGAGTTTGGTCTCATTGGCTAGGGCATGATGATTTAATGTATACTGGTGAGACTGAGTTTTATTACCGATATGGAAAGAAACACATTTTTGCCTGGAGATTGGAAGTTGCCAATCATTTGACCAACATTCAACCGCAATCAATCTCCCTCTGTAGAAGAGAAACAGAGTTTTCGTTCAGAACAGCAGCAAACCGGTAAAGATCATCGGCAAATTTGCTTTGTTCACAGTTTTAGAGCTACAGGAAAGATTATTAAGATATATGATAAAAAGAAAGGGACCCAATACAGAACCCTGCAGTGCACCGTTAGAGATATCTTTCCGGGTTGAATTAGAACCCTCAATAGTTACATAGAAAAATATCCAAAATGGTGGCCAAAACTATTCTAGCCTGTTTAACTCAATAATTTGGGATTGCGTGTACCGATTCACACGCAATTTGGTAAGAAGATCGAAAACTCACTATTTGAGTTGATAGGGTGGGTAGACGCTCGAGGTCTACTGTTCATAGAACTGATAGTTGTCTGTTGTGGTTCCCGTACTTCGGAACGAAATGCTTCATCGTGCGAAATCGCGTTGTTACATGTCCGTGAAGATGTCCTAATCTGGGCTCTCAAATCCTCGCAAAACTTACGGAATTTCTGGTGCGTTTATAGGAATAATCTAGGGTTAGGAATCTCATCTTTGAGGATGTCAGATGCCTCGATGATAAAAATTCACGAAAGCCGATCGCTTGTCACCAACAAAGGCTGCCGTATTGGATACGTTCCCTCGATCTCATTATCCGATGATAGTGTAAGCGGGTCAATACTCGGAAAAAATTACACTTCATTGTAATTTTGCGCAGGCCAGTAAGAAAAAACTTTGCGATGTCCGCTTAGTTTAAACGGAAAAAAATAGAGCGCCAAATCACAGATAATTCTTATTTTTCGTTTTTATTTATTTTTTTTACTTAAAATAAAAATTGTAGACTTGTCGAACGACTTGATAAAGGTTTTAATGCAAATTTATTGGTGGACTATTAGTGTAACATATAACGGACATGAAATTGCAAGACGTTGGTCAGATTCAATGAAAAGTATATAGCCATATAGTATATATATATATATATATATATATATATATATGTACATATAGTATATATAGTATACAGTATATATACATTCAAGAATTACAGACGATTTTATTATTCTTGAATTCCCTAAAAGCTATTTTTTTCAATTTCTTCCTTTTGTAATAGAAATGCCATCCACCATACCCGTTCCGCCTGTTTTCTTAACACATGGTAGTAAAATGGAGTCTGACCAGCAAACTCGCTTTACGTAAACATAGTACAGAAGCAAAATTCGCTGATGAATAAAAAGTTACATTGTACGCCGTCATTAAAAAGTTAAAATTGTGATTAGACTTTTTAACGCAATAACAATGGTTAGAACTAGGTCGGAGCTGATGACCACTCAACCTCTAACTTTAGTTCTTGATTTTAATCATGACGCGACGTATGCTTTCGCAGTAGTTATTCTCATAGTCTAAGAATTTCACCTGTAGGTGCAATACGAATTCCGTCTGTCCTTATTCTCCACTACCTTAGGTACCAAAAACCAACCAAACAGAACCAAATGAAATACGACAATAAAATACACATATTAATAGAAGTAAAATTAATTAAAACAAAAAAAATAAGATAATCAGAAGTGATTCCATGACGAGCACCTGGTTAAAAGAGTGAAATACACAGTGAAAGAGTGGCGAATGAAGAACGCTGATTTATTCTCGATCCTTCGTGGTTTACCAATGAATTTAACACGAGAAGACATACAAAACCGTTGTACCGAAATGAATGGAACCTAGTTAACATTTTTCTAGTCTGTAAAATTTAAAAGGCTTCAGCTGTGGCATCTGAGGCAATTCTGTGTATCCGGGCTTTGTTTTCACTCGTTTGTTTAAGGCAGCGGTTTAATATCTTCAACTTTACACGCAGGGTGCTCGTTGTATATTTACCGTCCGTACCTGGCAGAAAATAAAGTTACACTGATTTTGCCTTTGGCCTATGCGTTGGGTAAGCCTTTATTTTCTCATGTGTGAACGATATCATGGTTAAGTGAATTTTAACACAGCGAAACCAAGTCGCTGGTGGTCTGGAAGGTGATTAGTCACGAAAAAACCAACGGTCACAACTAAACCCAATTTTCGTTACAAAAAATGTGTCAAAGCTCATTGAGCCAGTGAATTGGCTTAAAAGGACACTAAGAAATTGTAGGTACAAACTATAGATTCCCACTCCTCAGTTCCCAACGTAGCCCTTGGCTTCAATTGAAGTTTACACGTCATTACATATCACTGTGAGCAGCATCAGAAGACATTGTTTGCGCCTATAAACGCGAGCTTAAATTGGTTTTAATTCATGGGTAGTGAAACTAGTACGATCCAGGAAGGTTGGTTTACTCTTACGCAAACGGTACATTTTACAAGACGAATATCGTAAGCGCAGTTCAGAATGTGTTTGCCCAGCATGAACCTCATGTTTGCCGGAAGCTATTGTCTTGTTTATCGTTATTTATTTACCAGTTTCTACTAAAGGAGCGCGGCAATACATACACACTAAAACAAGGATAAAAATCGTAGTACAACGATAATTTGAAAAAAAATGGGCACTTTCATAAACTCATCGAAAAACTCAGCGCTGAAGCCCCACCTAAAATAAGCTTCAATGAGATGGGGCTTCAGCGCTGAGTTGTTCGATGAGTTTATGAAAGCGCCCATTGCTATAATATTGTCGTCATTTCTCGTTTTTTTTCCCCAAAATGTGCCTATTCTCGCACGAACAACAGCTTAGTGGTGATCAAACGATGGTAGAAACTGCAGCATCTCGCAGCGAGAATTCAAAATTCAACATGGCGCCCATTTCAGATTAGTCAAATAGAAAACAAATATCGAATGCTGGCATTCGTAACTTGATCAGCCATTTTGTACTGCAGCAGGAATTGTTTTCCTGTTGTCATGAATTGACGCCCTCATGCTTTGTGCATCATACTTCGTGTCGCGAGGTACGAGGAGAGGACCTCCGTCCGCTTCGTTGCCATGGTTACTAGGTATCGACAACTGGAGAAACCACAATCCCTAACAAGCGAGAAGTAACCAGTGAATTTAGTATGACTAACTTAAGTAAAAGTTAGCCAGCGAGAAAATTTTTGTGTTGCGAGTCACTGCGTAGACGCGCCCTAAGATGTGCATAGAGGTTGCTAAACAAGTAGGAATGATGAGGACCCAAGCCGACGAAAGGAAAGAAAGAAGGGAAAGAAAGACGTGACGCTGATTAGTCGAACGCACGCGCGCGCACGCACGCATGCACGAGCTGGAGTCGAGCCCTTCCCCTTCACTCGCATACGATGAGGGGGAGGGGGGAGGGGGAGAGTGAACACCGTTTCAACGAAGGAAGGCAGAGATGACGTCGTATTGGCACGTCGTTGAAAGGAAGACGAATGGCATTGGTCTGTTTCAGACATCAATGACTGAATGAATGAGAGGAGGAGAGAGAAAGAAAGCGCGACGCAGCGCCACGAAAGCTACAGCGTCGATCAGAACAGACGTCCTGAAGAAGCGTGTCGCTCCTTCTTCGGCGAAAAGTTTTCCGTTGGTTTGATTTTCATTCGGGAAAGGAAGGAAGGTATGAAATCAGTGAAACAGAAAAGGAAGACAGGGATGGGAGGGAACACGTAAGTAAAATTTAAATTATGATTTTCGAATTGAGAAGGACTTAGGGAGACTATATCCACACATCTAGCATAGACGTCGTATGAACACTCGTATGTACGGTTGAACGACGTGAATCCCACAATAAAAATTAATTCTCACAAATAAGGTGAAGTATCACAAACATCGCACACGGTTTAGATTTAAATGAAAATAGGTTTCTTTATTATCTCCGTTGAAGCATAAAGGCAAAAGTTTGAACAAATTTTCAAATCCCCATTGTATTTGAGACTATGGTGTTTGCATCGATTTTAACGCTTACATCGTGAAAAAATAAAAGGAACCCATTGGATTTTATTCGGCCGAAAAACCAACTGAACAAAACCAAATGCTCTCACCAAACTTTTTGTGCTATCCCACAAAGACGATGGTCTTCAACTGTCAATGGTGGAAGACATCGTTGGTAGAATTCTAGAACGTGGTGAGGGGTTCCCGGGAACACCGAAACAACATGAGCAAACACAGCACAGTGGTCAGAGTGGTCAAAGACGTTCTCAGTTAGTTGAAATTAGGTGTAAAACCAAGCAGTTGGACTTGAATTTGTAACCGTCTGTTTACATGAATGGCAAGATGCAACGCGCCCGTCCAATTAGCGTATACACGGGAACTGGCCGAGCGTCAGCAGCAGCAAGGCAGCGAGTCGGCTCCTACTGTTCAACCAGTTGGAACCGGATCGCTGCAGTAAGGCTAGTCACGTGATGTAATTCCTGGCGGGAATCGACTCCTCCAGCCGTATAATAGCCGGCTAGAGGGAAGGATCTTTGGTTGATGTTGGAGTCTTGCTAGGGCTGGTACAGGCTGCAACCTGAACCAGTGCCTAATACGTGATACTCTGTTTACAGACCCCTGTGCAGTTATAGGAGTGAATTGGTTTGAGTTTTGACTTGAAAACTATCGTTTACTCTGAGTATACTATGTTCCACATTATGTTTTCAGGAAACTGACTGATGACGCCCCGTTTCCATCCACTACGAACGCAAAATAACACGCAAAAAACCCACTCGTAGACTCTGACAGCAAGAGTCTTCAAGTATGATATCCACATTTTCTGAATTAGTAGTGCAAGGAAACGTGGCATCACACAGTCAGTTTCCTGCAAACATAATGTGGAACATTATGAACCCAGGACCTCTTGCACGTGAGATAGATAGCACTGCTAACCACATAAATTATATCATACCGCTAAATAAACAAATTAAAAATTGTCATGGTAATAGATTAATTAAGTACAGAATTGAGTTCTGATAGTTTAAATATTTTTTTTTAAAGAAATTTTGACGAGCCTTAAGTCAGCCGAAGCAATTAATGCTTGTATGGCTGAACCGACTCAATTTTGAACATTACCAGATTTTTAGAGAAGAAGAAATATCTGGTAAAGGGAGGTGCCACCCCGGGGATTCGATCCGGGAAACCTCCGATCATCGTCGGGGCCGAAAGATTGTCCAGAATTAGCCAGAATACATTCCATAGCCGCTGAAGGAGCATGGTAGCCTCTCACGCTACCCTTGCCAGCAGTGCTGGCAGGGACTTTGCCGACCAGATCCGCAAACCTCCAGCAACCAGGCTAAGCTCTCTCACCGCTCAGCCACGATGACCACAAATGATGATCATGATGATCATAATTACTTGACCGAGCGAGGAATATAGCCACAATATATTACTTTTGCTGTAACACGCCAAAAATGTCAACCGAAATCACGCGTATGGACTTTTATTAGGTGCTGCCATCTCTTGCAAAAGAGCAACGAATTTGCAGTTTCTAATGTCGGACTATATAGATGGCTCCACTGGAAACAAGCGAACGAATCCTACACAAACAAAACACCCGAATATTTCCGAAAATGTTAAATAAATTATTTTGTGGTGAGAATTTCATCTTCAAACTCCAACTGTGCTCCAAAACTCCCTTGTCATGAAATTTGAATCAAATCAGAACAAAATTGCGAACTTTGTCTTTTCCCAAGCAGACTAACATTCACAGACAAACACAATCCAATTTTAATCAGTGTTAAGGCTTCGTTTCACTCGGCCAATCAGAGGTGTGCGCTGTCAAATATTCTTTGTCAGCAGCATAAATAAATTTTTGTTCACAGCAGGGGCGTCACAAATCGGTATACCGAAATGTTGAAGGTTGTAGCGACTTTCCAAAATTTTAGGCAGCGGTACTAAGAAACAATTTTAGAAAGTAAAATTTGTAGTTGTACATAGACTTCGTTATTTAACATCATTATGTCTATGCAGAAAAAAACCATACCTTCACAACATTAGAATAGTTAAGTTAGGAATAAAACTTTCATACCACACTTCGTTTAGAATATACTGGCGGACGGGTACACACTATAAATTTTCGTTATTTTTGAAGGGTAAACAGTGGAAATTACGGCTTGATTCCTATTGCCCCGCAATCAGATATGGAAGTAGGTCACTCATTCAGACCCTTGATCCACCTGACTCACTCGAACATTGATCCGCCATCCACCAAACTTACCCAAACTACTGACCCATGGTCCACATAATTAACAACAAAATGTGACCCACGGTGACAAAGAAGCTGTGTGAGTCTTCCAACAGTGGAAAAATACCGTGTTCGAAACGCAGGCTTTTAATTCGGAATCGAATTCCAAATTGAGAGAAATGTGAGTCGAATCCGGATTAGTTTACTAGACCCCGTTCGGAGAGCAAGACTGAGGGAAAGCACGGCGAAAAGGGAGTAGTTCATAGTTTCTCACCGCTCACCAGAACTCTCCATTGTCGTTTAATTAACGGATTCGTGCTTGGAGCATCACTCACGCTGTGGCGCGACAAAATGGGTGGAAACCCTCAACTGTATCCGTCAACGGGCCCCAAGACCCTAGTTACGCCATTGCTCTCTGTGGAATTGTATGTGAACTAGAGTGAAAGAAAGCTGAATAGTGTACGCAAGAAACACTCAGACAAATACGGTGTTTCGGATAAAATCACCTCTGGTGAGGTGTTGGCCAGACTTGTCTATTAAAAACATCAAAACATGCTTACCCACGTATTTTCGAAAATTCGTGTTTAGTATATTGTCTTGCTTAAACTGAAAATGCGTTAACTTGCATTTTTTCTAGTGTGGAGGCCAAGAAGCAATGTTGCTTTCCCTCCTTGTATGTATATTTGTGACCTTTAGCTCACCACTGAGAAAGATTGAACAGCTACTTAGGTCGGCTGGATCCTGTAGCCAGAACCCTCCCCGGTAGCGCAGTGGTTAGAGCGCCCGGCTAGTAAACGGGTAGTCCTGGGTTCGAGTCCCAGTCGGGGCAGTTGTCTTTTCTTTCTTTCTCTTGTATTGTGTATCCTTACAAGGCCAGTCTTTAATGCAGACTGCTTGCTTCGTTTTTGTACTTAATAATGGACGGATGGTATTTCATGTAAAAGGTCGTATTTTACTGATTGTATTTTGTCCAAAGTTTGTGTTTCCGTAACTCCTTCCATTTCAGTTTCCGCGCCACAATTTTTAGTCAACTGTTTCCATCCTCCCTTCTTCCATCATGCTGCCTAAAACCTGGTAGAACAATGATCACTTTCCGTGCTCATCGCTGGCCGTCCTCATCAGCATAGCCAATAACGGGCCTTGTTGGCATCCTGTAAGGGCATTCCCCCACCCCTCTCCCCTTCCATCTCTGCCACCATCCACCAGCCATGGTTTGTCTCTGCTGCAGCCTGCCCGCACTTCCGTCCTACTGCCTCCTTCCTTCCCTTCATAGCCTTTTCTTTTCGTGACCCCTTTTTTATGGTCTTCGACCCCGTTCTCCTTTAATGGCGGCCAGAGAAATTACCGCGAGCCAGGGGGAACCACGAACTCGATCCTGACCGACCGACCGACCGACCAGAATGGTTGATGCTGCGCCCTCGCGTTCATGCCATACGGGGCCCGCATAACAAGAAGCAGGGGCAAACGGGAGGGAGAGGAAGGGGCAGATGGAAGAGCACTCTGGAGGAAACGAGGGAGGGGGTAACTGTGTGGGGGAGGAAGAAACTCAACAGTGTAGAGAAAACACGAATGTGTTGAAATAACGGGTGACAGCATAGGGGTAGGCTTACTATAAGCCATTCTAAAAATAACTGTTCGTCCGTGGTGGCCAAGTTGGCCATCTTGTGGTTTCATTTCGTTCCTTCCTTTACTGACTTTTCTTTCAGCCCTGCAAAGCCAAAGAGACCAACATAATAATGGCATGTTAGGCGAGTCCAATGGGTAGAAATTTCAACCCTTGACATCCTCTTTCAGTTACGCGCGGTGCGAAGCAGACCGAAGCTGAGTCTTATGTGTCGCTGGTGTCTGTTTGTTTGTCTCTATCAACAATAACTTTTGAAAGGAAAATTGGAAATCAGCCACTAGCAAAAATCATGCACTAGAATAACGTAGTTTAATAAGCCACCTTTAGACACTTACGTTTAAGTGACGTAACTCGGATTCGAACCAGCGAATCTCCAGATTACTGCCATACCGCCTTTACCGATATGGCCACTTGTTCACCGAGCCAGTGGACAAGTGGCCATATCGGTAAAGGTGGTATGGCAGTGATCTAGATGTGCATCGGTTCGCCGGTTCAAATCCGGGTCACGTCACTTAAATGAAACGTAAGTGCATAAAGGTGGCTTATTACACTACGTTATTCTTGTGTATGATTTTCGCTAATGGCTAATTTCCAATATTTTCCTCTATGTATTTATAATTAGATTTATATCTAATTATTTTTAACAACTTTTGAACCCATTGTCAGATTTACTTTAGATTCACCACAATTCACTATTTTCGAATTTAAGTTGGCAAATCAATTTAATTGGGCAAGAGGTTTGTCATGTATCAAAATTAATCATACATCATTAAAAAGGAACATTAATCATATATTAATCTTCATTCAGAGAAATTATTCAGAAATTAATGTACAACAAGAATTAAAACGATATTTAAAAGCATGCCCGTCACGTCTTTCAGTTAATTGTTGAAGTTCATTGATGGACACATTCAACTCCACCTTACGAAACGAATCTTCACTGCTTTTTGTTTTATTTTTAGCAGTATTTGCAAACAAACTTGTCAACATCAAGTGACATTGTTGGGGAACACATCATTGCGGCAGAACTCGGAAGCCATCTTTCGGAAGAAGGTGGGAGTTTTACAACTGCAACCACAAGCCCTGAGCATATTCTAGCCTTACATTGTCCGTAAATTGAAACATTTAAAGTAAATACTCACGTAAATGTATTACCGTCGTAGCATCCGGGGGACTGCAGAGAAAGCCAATATGTTGCCATCTAGAAGATAAACACAATTCACTGTCATCATAGCCGGCTATCGAACCAGCGTCATTCGATTACAATGTCATGTTCGATTGGAGACAGCTGCAAACTGCAGTCACCGGATACAACGACAAGAGTATTAGCTAGACAGGCAGGCAGCGCTTATTAGAGTTCGTTTGCTCGCGAGAATTTTTAGAAAAAAAGATAAGGATTTGGTTTGGTTTATTAGCAGCACTGTCACCAGTCCCTAAAAGGAAACTACACCAGGAGCAGGAGGGCTAACAATCTCAAAATAAAACAATGCGTCAACGCGAATTGCTTGGGCGCGGGAAAGTCAAAATGTTACAATGCTCCTACCATGCCGGCAGGATTTAGGAAACAGGAATTTTTATTTAGGACCCTAGACCGAAAGGCCTATCTGCGCCATACTGCAATATAAAAACACTGAACACTACAAACACTACTAATACACTACACTAACAGACAGTCTTGTCCTCCCTAGCCATTAGAACCCAGATCGCTGAAAAAAATGTACTGCCTCGATGGAGAACCGACCCGCCTCGTGGCACGACAGTAGCGGATAACCTTACGAAAGTTAAAGGGGGATTGCCACCAAATGAAGGTGTGCAACATCTATAGCCATTTGCCGCTATTTAGTTTGGTCTAGCCCTTACTTTCAACAAGCGAAAGAACACACGAATAAATTTCTTTTATGAAATAAACGAGCCACATACATCGTTAATTACTGAGTGTAAAGTTGGTGCGTCCACGTGGACCAGAGAGCAAGCGGTAGATTTAAGCCTAACGACATCATGCCTGGCGCTTTTTTTCTATATATCGGTCGTTTTGAAACGCAGCTTTTGAACCGCTAAATGGGTGCCATCTAGTGACAGTGATATCGCTCACCTTGACCGCTTGCTGTCTGGTGCACGAGAACGCTCCAACTTTACACTCAGGAATTAATGAGGCACGTGGCTTGTTTGTTGGGTAAAAAGAAATTTCTTTGTGCATTCCTTCTCTTGTTGAAATCAAGTGCTACATAGAACTAAATAGTGGTAAACGGTGCTAAATGCTGCAGTCTGTCATTCTGTGACTGTGACCTTTAAGACTGCTGTGACGAAATAATACCGTGCTGCCTCGAACCGAGCAATGACATATCCGACCCCAATGATACTGATCGACACGATGTATTGTTTTGTTTTTTTGTTGTTGCTTTTTTTAGGGAACATGAACCTAAACTGGGTTATCGGCCCCACGACGATGAGAGGAACAATTTAGCTGGCGAAATCCGAGCGGAAAATCCAGGATCTTTGACATGCCACAATCGACATTAGCATGACCGGCACAATTAAAGGAGAGGCTAACAATGTCAGACCGTTATAATGTTCAGGTTTAGGTTTATTTATTGTGAGCAAGGCAGGGCACACCAGATCAGAGCACTGATGCAACGATGGTCGGGCGCGGGGAAAGTAACATTACTGGCTAAAGACATTAAAGGTTACATCTCTGCTCCGATCTAGTGCGTGCCTCGCCTCCTTGTTGCATTATTGTTGCATGTTGCAGCACTATAACGGTTTGACATTGTTAGCCTCTCCTTTAATCGTGTCTGTTATGCTCATGTCGATTGTGGCATGTCAAAGGTCCTGGATTTTCCGTTTAGATTTCTCCAGGTAAATTGCCCCACTCATCATCGTGGGGCAGATAACCCGGTCTAGTTCGGCTCCTTTAAGTCAAACAACAACAACAACAACAAAAGGTTAATTCGTTATTAGGAACCAAACTGAAACACTCCGAATATTCGCATGTAGGCCTAAGTCTTTAATTTTGAGGCCTTCAAAATTGGGCGGCCGACATGACTAAACGATTTGTTTAGTTTTTCCACGCGGGTTTCGGGAAGCCACTTGAAATGTTTCCAATTTTTATCCTCGATTTTTTCCTAAGATTTCCGCTTGGATTTCGCCAGATAAATTGTCCGTCTCGTCGTCTACTATCGGGCAGCATATCCCCAGTAGGGATTACCGCTCTCAATAAAAAAAAACTCAACTCAGCTCATCAATTGTTTGCTGCGAATACTACTGCCTGCCACAATACAAAATCAACTGATCACCATACACACGACAGAAGTTATAAACAGGACGGAAAGCCAAATGGGCTCGAAAAGTGATAAATAAATACAGACGCAAACCTATTTACGTTGCCTTTGGACTGAAATGTCTGACTGCCTGTGCAGGGAATTGAACCCACGACCTTTGAGACCAAAAGCCAAAGTCCTACCGCTTAGCCATACTGACACGGCCAATTCAATTGGGTTCAATTCCCCCTCAGGGAGTCTGACATTTAAGTCCAAAAGGCAACGTAAATAGGTTTGCACCTGTATTTATTTATTCACACCACAGAAGAGTACGCTTGACTAGTGGAAACCAAACTGAGCATAGACTTATATTTTTTTAGCGTTGCAGTTTCTGAAAGGTTTTAAAAGAATACTAAATGTTGTGGAACTGACATTAAATTACTGAATTTGTGTTGAAGTTGTAACTATGCGTATTAATAATGCAATTCAACTCCGAAAGGATACGACTCAAAATGGGAAGAAGGACCAATAGACCCTCACTCCTTAGTCTCCACAGGAAATTTCCTGTTGATATTATGATCAGTACGCCTCTTCACGGCAAAGCATTACTAAAAATCGGACAATTAGCTGGCACTATAACACGACATATTTTAATTATCGATGATAACCGTCAGATTTAATTTCCAAAGGGTAACGCGATGAGAATGGAAGTTATTCATTGTAATACAGCGTCGATAAAAAAAATGTTATTTATTTACTTAAAAACTTGTTAAGCGTCGTGTCGACCTGACCTCCAAAAAAAATGTGTGACTTTACACAACTTTCTTGTGGCTGGCCAGGCTGCCACATAATTATTGTGTAGGCTAACTTTACACAAAATCTGGAAAAATATAGAGTGTGCATTACACAGGATATTCGAGCAAGTAAACATAGGATGAAAGATGCGCATGGGAAGAGCGCAAAGTCTTTGATTTTTTTTAGAAACAGATATTTTTGCTTCCCCCCCCCCCAATAATTCGTTTTGGAAACGCCCATGTGTGTAATAACATCAGAAATATACGTGAAAGGCATCAAAAATTGTTTTAATTAAAAACATTTTGTTGTAGAATGAAATTACACAAATTAGCCGTGTATATTGAAAATATTATTCGCTTGAGTTGCTGCTATCGTCATATTTCACACCAATATTTGTAATGTTACACATCTTTCTTGTGCTATGTCGCTGCAATAAGAACATTTTCCGTTATGAACGCTGCTGTCGCTTAATTTAGAAGTATTATGTGTAACGTTGCACGCATTTTACGTGTTATTTCTCTGCAGTGACAGTATTTCCCGCTAGGATCGCTATTGTTCTGTCATTTCAAGTCATTTTGTGTAAGGTTACACAACGTTGAAGTGTAACGTTTCTATCTGCCCTCCATAAGCGAAGTCAGTCGTAAAATAAGAGTTTAGCTACACAAATACATTGAGTATTCATGTAATTTTTTTACAGTGGATAACGCCGGGGTCTGCTGGTTTAAAAGTTCTCAAACAGCCCTGAATCTAGGTTGCAATAGGTGTTGTTTTAATGATGTAAAGCTAATGTTAGTGGTGGTGGAGATGAACCGACTATCTAGGCGTTCACCTTGGTATTCGAACCAGGAATCTTCCGATGATGGCATGGGACCGAGATTAGTCCTGAATACGCCAGAATTTCTGAATAGCCATTAAAGAGGAGGCTAATAGTCTCTCACAATTTCATGGTTTGCAGAGACTTTGCCACGGTTCCCTTTCAAGTCTCCAACTATATCAACTTCAGGATACTACGTTTATCACCACTCGTCCTTGATTACCACATGCAGTTAATTTACGTTTTCACAATGGATTTTAGAATCCGACTACTGAAACACGTCTATACTTCATGTTAAACAATTAAGCGTACTTATTCCGACTTGTTTTTAGCCTATCCTTGAGGCGTGAGGGGGGGGGGGAGCACGTACTTATAGCCTTTACCATTACTTTTCT
This sequence comes from Lithobius niger, assembly GCA_023313725.1. Lineage (NCBI taxonomy): Eukaryota > Metazoa > Arthropoda > Chilopoda > Lithobiomorpha > Lithobiidae > Lithobius > Lithobius niger. The sequence continues at coordinate 26,001 of JAHWFP010074525.1, forward strand.
TTCTTTCTTTATTTCTGTAGCGCGTTGCTTTGGTCGTCTCGTCGAGGGATTGAGTATTAATATCGTTGACGACGGCCTGCCATAAAAATTATACGACGTTTTTAGGAGCCTTGTTTGGGGTGTTGGGAAGTTGGCGTTGCCTAGCAACCGTGACCCACGACCGAGCTGTCGGGATATCGTCCTCGTCGCCGCCGTCCAACACTCATTAAGGGGCTTTGTGGTGGCCTCTGGACGGGTCACGTGATCAGTGAAGGAGGGAACACCAGAAATAAAAAGGAACTTTGAGGAAGACGGAGGAAGATGGTTTGTATTTAAGGGAGATGAGATAAAAATTATTGCCTTTTTAAGTTTATTGTATTTTTAGAATGATCTCTTTTAGTAATTTGTTGGATATAGCGCATGTGATCCAGAAGCCAAAAATGACGTTAGGTTATGGATGACCCCTCCATGACGACATTCAAGAAAAAGTGTTCGTATTATTAACTGTGAGACCCATTTTCAACATTACCGAATCGGCTCACGGACACTAAGAGTCAAATAGTTGTAAACAATTTCGAAAGAACAGCGTAATGCAACTTGTGCGCATTCAATCCTGATAATACTGGAAAGATAACGGCGCTTCAAGCAGAAGATATCCCAACTGTCAAACGCTGTGAACTGTAGGCTACGTTTACCCATACCTTTCCTTCGTCAACAAAAAGCAATTATTGGTGTCTTTTTGCACGCCACTAGTTTATTACCTAAAGTGCCACAATTAATGAGAAAGCTTCTATTAAAAGCACTCCTGTGCCTTGTTACGCACGAACAAAGAATATGAAGAAAGTAAAATTTTTAATTTTGGTTTTAGTACTCGGTCATCATCGTCATTCAGCTTTGCAACTTAAATTACTTCTGCATTATTAATACTTTTGGAGATAAAACATGTAAAAACATATCATACCAAAACGCCATAAGGGTAAATCATCAAGTTTTTACCATAGAAAGTAGTGATATCAGAGCCAAAATGGCTGCCACCAACTTTATGGTCCAAACCGTGATCACTCCAGCTTAACTGACAATTACCGAGGTGTCAGTTAAGATTGAGTGATCAGGGTTGGGACGGAAAACTTGGTGGCAGCCATTTTGGCTCTGATATCACTATTTTCTATGGTAAAAACTTGATGAGTCCCTTTACCCTTATGGGGTTTTATTTAGTATGATATCACCCCTTTTGGCCGTTTATGGTTTTGCTTTAGTGTAAATATTGATTGTAAGCTCCTTATATGAAAATATAATTGTAAATCGTTTCTTGAATAGCCTGAAGAAAATCGTAACATTGCTATAAATAATGGTCGCTGATTAATTATATTTCCAATAAAGTGGCCGTTGTATTCATTTGATTGTAAAACAACTAGCACGATTAAGTTAGTTTCGTTTAGTTTAGGTTTATCTAGATTCTTTTTCTTTTTTTTTTATTCAAGGAACGGTAACCCTGCACAGATTTTCTTCCCCATAAACAGTTTAGTAGACGATGATATACTTTATTTATTTTAGATAAGTTCCAATCTACCCCAAAACAAAACTTGTTAAGGATTCCCGCCAAGCTTTTCGGCCGTGTGAAGTCGTGATATCAAATACCAAGCTCTTTTGCCAAGCTAATCCCACCGAGTAAGAGTTCGAAGGTTAAATGAAATATTTGAAAGTTGCTCACTGCGCAATTTTCAATTATTTCATTTAACGTTTCAAGTCTTAGTCGGTGGGGTTAGCTTGGCAAAAGAGCTTGGCGTTTGATATCACGACTTCTCACGGCCGAAAGGTTTGGCGGGAATCCTTAACAAGTTTTGTTTTGGGGTAGATATCAGATATTTTTGGTCCAAATTGATGAAATCCAATTTTTTTTCTTAGCAATTATGAGATGGAAACACCAATCTGGTCTACTGGTCCATTTCTTCTTTTTTTTCTGTTGGCTTTCGTTAGATTTTGAGGACAGCAGTCACCGTTTTTCAAATGGTTAGTATTTCTTATTATTACGGCAGTATCACCCAACAAACGCACGGATTTGTTTAATGTCCAGTTTGACATTGTTGCATAAAAACAATGTTTAAAACAATGTAAAAGAATCACTTTGGTCGTTTGGGGATCCCTAACCCCTGAACCACTTGACCAATCAGAAGAAGCCATATGAAAAGGGCACATCTCCAGATCAATACCTGTAAAATGAGCTAAGAACCAGCTTTACCCACCGCATGGAAAAATTTATTTTCGTGATACAAAAAAGCGTTACCAGTAATTAGTAGTAATTAGACAAATATCAACGTTATTCACGTCGTTTTTTCAACAAGAAAACGTTAAGCTGTGTTACTAACGGTGACTTTTATGTTGTCAGGCGACCAAAGTCTCCCGATCAAACAAGTTTCCGCCTTTTCTGTCGCATTGTTATTTATCCTCAGATGGATAAACAGCCTAACAGCCTCTGCTGTAAAGACACAACGTGTCTAGTGGTCGCCATGCTCATATATATATTTTATCTGGATGTTATCGTTTTATCTTGGCGGACGACACACTAGCGTGTGTCTTGATTCCAATGTATCACGTCGATTTAATTGTGAAACGGAAACAATAAGTTCCGCGAGTCTGCATTGATACTCGGCTATGGAGGACAATTATTTTAATAACAGATGGCGTGTTCCCAATGCTCACGAAAATAGCATTAGAAATGATTACAATCTTTGGATTTAAAACATCCCAAAATGTCAAACCATAAAAGGAACCTATTGGAGTCAAACGTAAACTGAATGTCAAATTTCAAGCATATCTGTCGCATAAATTATTTTATCTGATTGGAATTAGCTAGTAATAAGTAGTAGCATAGACTCATGGTAGTAGCTAGCATGAAATCAACGATGTTAAGGTACCTTTTTCGTATTGAAATCCTTTATGCACAGTTCTGAAACAGGACTTTCTGTTATCTACTCGGTAAACTCCGTCGATCTATACAATTTCCAAAGATTTCTGTCGCATTATTATTTAGTATTCAATACCAGAAAAGGCGAGTTTAATAGAAGCAGTTGCTAGCTTTCTCCCAAACACTGATAATGAACAACAACAATGGAACACCAACATTCAGACGGCAATAATCAGATGCCATGAATCCAACATTCTGAACTTGATGGGCGAAGCACTAGTGCGTTTCTAGATTTATGGAACTTCCTGATTTATGATTTCACGTTAGGTTGGGTCTATACGCTCCTATACAGCGAAGATGGATCAATAAAACTAATTTCAAATTCCTGAATTAATTCCGAATTAAATTTGCATTAAGGACTGTCCTATTCAAGTTTGTGAAATCCAAGATGGCGGTCGAAAATGGCGTTCAAAAGCTACTTCACATCAGGAGAACATAAGGAACGAGGAGTAAAGGACTTAGTTTTTAGGTTTCTTGGTTTATTCCACAGAAGGTGGGCCTTTATGGGCCTGTATACAAATATTGTACAGTGTTGGACTATACAAATTTACACTGGCTCACAAAACATGTGACCAAGGAGCTATCACGTAGTGTGATAATACATAAGTCCACGATGTGACGCAGTCCTACTCTGTTTCTGTGTAATGCTCTGACTTTGAGCATTTGATGGAAACAGACTCATTCGGCGAGTTGTTGTAAGGACTACTACAAAAAAAATGCATCCATCCTTTATGAAATTTATAAAATACTCGGCTTTCATGTCACGACAAAGCTAAAGAGACTGATGTCGCTTCGAGTTTCAGCTACGGTCGAATTTTTATTTTCAATATACTTGCTACACTCGAGATAATCACGTGACCGGGTAAGAGTATATGAGTACTCCTTGTTCCTACGGAACTTTATATCCTCTTTATCACATTAAAAATAAAATAAAACAAAACTACGTTATTCGGCGGGCAACTACTTAAACCATACATTGAACAGCAAATATAATTTTTTATTTTCTCAATAAACTTATTTTCTCAGTGACTTTTTGTAATAAACCAAGACCGAAAAACCATCTTCTTGAGAGGTGGGAGGTGGGGAGACGAGAAGACTAGCGGTTCTCTTCGCAGAACTACTAGTTTTCGGAGCATGTCTGTTTTGCCGAATCCCCTTTTGCCGAAACAAAAAAAAACCTGTTAATTCCGTTCACACACACACACAAAAAAATGTTTGGTTTTACGAATATTAGGCCATGCTTAAATTCGGCCTAATGAGCATTCCCGTTTCGCCGATTTTTTTTTTAATTGCTTGCAGCGCGTTCGGCCATATTGATCGTGACAAGCAATAGGAAAAAAAAATTCGCTGTGGCCAAACATCAGAAACCGTAACAAATCATAAAATTCCGTCAAGCAGGAAATATTCATTTATAGGAAGAATGTAAGACCATTTTTCTTTCGGCGAAACGGGAACTCCCATTTTGCCGAATTTTAACCACGGTTTAAAGGTACATCCGGCCTGCATTATACCAGCCACGCGCAGATCGCCATCTGATGTTACCATCGCCAAGGTCGGCTGGGTTGGTACCTCTGCGTTTCTCGCAGCGAGGAACGCAGCTGCTGTCTCGGTTGGCTTTGGGAATAGTATTCGAAAGAGCATCAAGTTAAAAGATTGTGTCGTCACAAACCGGAATGATTTTTGTATTTTAACGTTACAATTTTTTAGGCTAGTATATTATAATTTTTCTTCAGCATAATTAATTTTTCTATTGGCATAATTAATTTTAATTTTTACCGCATTAGTCTTTTAGATTTTAATCTCATAGTAATTATTAGCAAACGATTAAAATTAGTACATGCGCACACACAGATGAAACTTCAAGGTTATTGTAGGCGCGCAAAGGATCATATACGGGCAGGATACAGTAAATATAGTTCTTCAATATTTAACAGAAAATCTCTTAGACGCTACATTTCAAAACTGATTTTTTAGCAAGGGATTGACTAACGGTAAGTTAATAGTACTTTCGGGCCGCATTTGATGAGAGGGATCGAGAAAAATGGCGCTGGGAGGAATGGCCTTTTAATTTTCGGCGAAACAGTGTTAGACAAAATGGGATTCAGCGAAACGCGTAACCGTTTTTTTTTTATCAACCAGTTACGGAGGAATACTTGTCGTGATCGCAACCTGAATCCAGTGTTGTTTGCAAAAGAAGTGATGATAAGTACAAAGAAGGTGTGCTCCAACAGCCTGGTATTTATGGGGATTTGACGCAGTAGTTCTTTCTTTCGCGCACTCCAAGACAACGCGGCGTCAATTTATTGTTGAGATCGGGCGGGCGAGGGGATAAGGGGGGCGGGCGTGGGGAGAAGGGGGGCGGGCGTGGGGAGAAGGGGGCGGGAGTAGAGAGGATTTGAAGTCGGGGAGGGAGCAAGGAAGAAGAGGTGCAATAAAAAACGCTGTTGGAGTATACGGGGGAGGGAGGGGTTGGAGATAGGGAGGGAAATTGCGAAACCTCTAACGATGCAGTATAAATAGAAACTGCCACCACCCACACCTTCTGCGTGCACGCAAGTTGGAACGCGCGCGTTCAGGTCACGAATCCTTGAGGCACAGCACTGCAGTTTTGAAAAACGCCATTCGCCGGGGTTATCGCAATTAATACAGACAATTTAAACAAACACCCTTCGTAGACTCTGACTTCTGAGAACTACAAGGTGCCAAACAATGATACCCCCCCCCCCCCAGAGTAAACTAAGCATGATAGAAAAAAAAATAAAAGTACCAATAGGTTGCCCATTTTATTGTGGATTTCAACTCACATGCTAAATATTCAGTGTTCCCTCCATTCGCGTCACGAACGGCTTGATGACGAGCATGGTAGGAAGGCAAAAGTGACTCACAAAGAGCCGTGTTGGTTACGGCCGAGCGGTTATTTGGTAATGACTCCAAAACCAGCAGTGTCGGCATCATGAAACTTGGTGTCAGGGTTGGGCTCATTCCCACGCGCATTTTAAGCCCAACCACAAGTCCATGCGCGCCCTGTGAGCGGCGCTATTATAAAAACCAAACACGCGACAGCTTCCCCAGAAAGATGCAGCACTGCAGCGCACTCCACATTTGCGTTGAACTCCTATTTCCCCTCCATCTTAGTACGACTAAATCGAGTTGCTAAAGGCTCAGAAAACATCCTTTGTTCAACATTGTTCCTCAAGATGGATCCAACATTTTCACACACATTCAGAAAATGGAGTTCAACACGGATCTTTGTGAGTCACTTTTGCTTTTCCACCCTACTCGTCATCAAACCGTTCGTGACGCCAATGGAGTAAACACTGAATATTGAGCTTGTGAGTTTAAACCCATAATAAAATGGGCTACGTATTGGTACTTTCTTTTTTTCCCCATCATGCTTAGTTTACGCTGGGGAGAGGAGGTGGGGGGGGGGGGGGCTATCATTGTTTGGCACCCCTTACAGTGAAAACCAGTGTGCGGCCCTCTAGGAAAATTTTCTCGTTTGGCAGGGAATCGAAACCGGGTCCCGTCGACTACTTTAACCTCTAAGCTACCATGGCACTATCCCGATTGCCGCCGACTGGCCTTATATGGGCATCCAGTCTACGGATGCTACGACGGATGCTTGTTTGTATCTTCTTACTGCAGTTTCATTTCTCTTCGTTTATCAGATATAAGTTTAAAAGAACAGTAGGGCCAGAGAACACAACAACAGCAACATAAATTGATCCTCATTTGCACTGTTGCATCCAAGATTTATATTAAAGATACAATTATTATATATTAGAACAGGCTCCTGATTCCCTACGAGGAAGCTGCGAATTCCCAGGCCCCGCGTCCAACAACAAAGCATGAACCACATCTCACAGTGCCCCCAGCTTGGCAGGATACGGAAGTTCCAGATTCTTTGAAATTGCTTGTTGCTGTATTTTTGGATTGAACCTGCAGGGGCGGATCCAGCAAGGTGCGAATGGTGCGGCCGTATATCCTCCTTTCCTACAAAAAAATAAATAAAGTTATACAAGTTCCGTCTGCTTAATTTAATTAAGGAAAAGTAAGGAAATATGCAGAGTAAACTTCATTATTAAAAAAACAGTGCGGACAATAAGTTCACGCTTAAAATAAGGACAAGCACTTTCATCTGAACGAATTACAGCCAAATAAGTACAAACACAAAGAAAATCAATATGAAGTGTCGATTCCCAGATCGGAGCCGCTACCAGGTAAATAAAATAAAAAAGGAAGTTTCGACGTTTTATTTTTTAAATGACCTATAAACGGAAGTAACGTACTCGGTGCCAGTACAGACGGAGGAAGAACATCAACTCACCTTCGTGGAAACGATGTGAGTTTCCCAAAACGATTACAACTTACTGCATGCGTACACCCGTTCCGCCGAATTTTAATGAGTGTCTTAATTTTCGGCGAAATGGGAATTCCTTTCCAATTTTTTCCCAAATTGCCTGCTTCGCTTGCGCGGCCTTGCTCGCTGCAGCTAAAAATATAACATCAACCGCAACTAGATCACAATTTTTTCCAATTAGGAATGATTCTTTAACTTCTCCAATGTTAAATTTTTACAGAATATTTCAATTCGGTGAAACGAGAATTCCCCTTTCGCCGAATACGAAGCAGGGCGTAATTTTTGGCGAAACGGGAAGCACCCAACCGCGGGTTGAATAACATATAAGGCGACCATGTAACTTTATTGTTTTTTTTTTTATTGCTTACTTTTAATTTTTTTTTTATCATGTCTAAAAAACTGTTGCATCCTCATTTCCATCGGCAAAGTACGATTTTGCTATTCTTATTTTGTGGATTAATATGATCTGGTTCCTGCTTGTCCTTGTACATTTAACATAATGTTTTTGTATAGTTAATAGCTTATCTTTAAATTTTCTTTATTGTATTATAGGACAACAAAAAAGTCAGCAATAACCCAGTTCATCAGGCCAGTTATTTCCATAAACCTCCTATAAAATTTATTTGATTTTCCGATAAAGCTCCTATTCTTTACCCATTGAAGTTGGCTGGAAGCCCTGTTAGTGTCAACAGGCCTCATTTAATTGTTTTGAAGGTCAATTTTAATTTTTAACACGTTTATTAATTTTTAAAAATAAGTTAACTCATAATAAAAATTACTTGTTTTGTTATAATAATGGTTGTTAATGCAGGTTGGCCCACAACAGATTTGTCGATATATCATCAATTACAGTATGCGAAAATAATAGTACACTACAAGCCTGATTGGCATTTAGCGAGTGCTTATTAATAAAAGTGCTTGGTTCTGTTCGGCAGCTCAGGTCGGCTCGGTTCTGCTCGGCGTACCAGGCATTTTTTGAGCGCTCGGCTCGGGATCGGCTCGGAAGGAAAAATCGTGCTCGGTACAGCCTTAATAGTTATGTATACTCTTCTAATGGTTTCTTGCAAATAATGATCCTATTTATTGAATGTTGGAAATTTTTATCAGTGTTTTTCTGCATTTTGCTTTAAATTTTAGTGTGCCTTTGACCCACGTGCTGGCATCTGCTCTTGTGGTGTCTGGGATGTCACTTTCGTAACTGACTTTTGTATTTTGCATTGAAATAAACTCAAGTTCAAGAATTGGTTGGAATTTAGTGACGCAGAATTTTATAACGTGGGCCTCTTTATAAAGACTTATGACGGTTAAAAGTTAAGCCCAAAGTTGCCATTGTCTAGTCTAGGATAACCGAAGCTCAACCGTCAAATCGGATAGACAATGAACGTAGATAATATATTTTAAAAAAAATTTAAAAACTTCCATGATTGTGGGTTGATAGCCTTTTAGACGAAATACTGATAAAGAGCCCGCAAGCTGCAGTGGGTGTTTATTTTGCCAACACCTCATGTGTCGGCGTTTTTTCCTTTGATTCCAATTAAAAGTTCTAGAAGCCGAAACTGGTTCCGGAAAATCATCTAGTAATTACATAAGCCGACTACCTCTCTTGTGGTGCAGCGGACGGGGTGTGACGGGACTTCCCCAAATTACGTAGTAGCATTGGTCTGGTTAGCGCTCTAGCCAACTAGCTACACACTACGTTCAATTATTCATTATAGTACACATCACCATTATTCCAACTTATGAAATCACAACCCCCCTCCCCCCCCCCCCTTCCTTAACCCGTGGTGATGATCGTTTTGGCATTCAGGTCGTTTCCACGAAGTTGGTCTCCACCTCCTTCTGTACGTCGCCGTAAACTTTTTGCCACTGTATTCAGTCTCGTCTGAAATGTAATGGCTTTGTTCTCCGTTTTCCATTTTATGGGTCATTAAAAAAAATGTAAAACGACGAAACTCAATTTATTTCCTTTTACATGCTTGATGACGGCTCCGATGTGGAAGTCGAAACGTTTTGATGATTTGCGTTTTGTTTGCACTTTTTTGGTGTCATGAAATTAAGATTTCGTAAGGACAAAAAATTACCTTTGCCATAAAAATGTTGACATAACTCCTCTTGACAAAATACAGTCTCCTCCACTGGAACCCTTTTGTAAAGCCGTACTAGGAATAAAGGAAACAGACAAAATAGCAAAAATCAATCACTAAAATAACTAAGATTCGGTAAGTCCTTTATTGTGGACTTATATTTCATTTGCTGAGGTGATCGGGAGTCGAACCAGCTTACAACTCAGCTGCTCGTACCATCTTCCGAATCCATTATGAAGGCAGCATAGTCGTAGCAATTTGAGATGGTAAGGCATTTGGAAATAATTTTGTGAAAAAACTTCCTTTCTCTACTTTATTTTGAAGGTTGCATCCATACTGGTCAAAACGTGGAATTTTGATAGGCCGTGACTGGCTCCCTTTAAACGATGGTCTAGAGGAATTGAGTCCATTAGTGGCTACGACTGTATGAAGCTTTCATAGAGGGTTCTTACTTGGAGAGAATGCTCTAATGGTAGGATCATCTGAGTTGTGATCCGGAAATCGGAGGTTCGAATCTTGGACACGTCAGCTCAGAGAAAACGGACTTACCAAATATTAGCTAGGCTGTTTTTATTGATGATTTTTGCCGTTGTCTTTCTTTAACTCCTATGTAATTTACAGCAATTATAGCCATAGCTAGAATATGTAAGAACAGGGCATGTGCTACGCGTTGTTTTATCGCATAATATTCATTCTCTTTTTAATCCTCCCCTTTTCCGTCCGCGCGTTGATCAGTCTAACACAATGGTTTGTGCTACTTCCAAAAAGACCAAAATAGGAAACCAAAAAATTCTGCATTACTGTAGGCCACTGAAATTCATTTAGGGCGTAACTTCTAATTTTTATAGGTAGTTTTGGTTCTAAACAATTGGGGAGGGAGGGGAAGAATTAATTTTTTTAATGGCGTGTATTCTTGAGCTGGACTAACTTGGAAAGTGAAGTCAGAAAGGAGGTCACTTCGCCAAGTTATTTCCAAACGGAATGGCTTACTGCAGTGGTTCCCAACCTTTTTAAAACCGCGACCCCCCTAAAATAATCCCCCCCCCCCCCCAAGTAAATTCCTTCGCCCGTCGGTTTCACAACTAGGGGGTCTGGGGGGAGTGTTGTGAGCACCCCCAACAGGGTACGGGGCAGAGCCCCGGGAAGCCAACGCTTTTTTTTGCATTCAACAGCACAAAGTCACGCCCACAAAGCTGTTTTTAGATTAGAAAGATTAGTAGTTAGAATGTAGAGATTGTGATTAGAATTAGATTTTAGAAGAGATAGAAGTACTTTACAATTAATTAATTTTATTAATGAGTAAATTTCACGGAAAAAAGATTTTAAGATTAAAAGATTAAAAAAAAAGTAAAATAATTTTTTTGTGTGCTTATGTATCGCGACCCCCGAGAAGACGCCCATAGATTGAAAACCACTGGCTTACTGCAACTAATAGAACCGTCAACGCATGAAAATTCAGTTTAGTAAACTGTTTTCTGAGATCTTTTGTTAGTCATTCGTTTGTCATCAACCCTTAAAGGTTCATTCCTCCCGGTTGACTATTATGTACGACTCAGTTTTGCAATTTACTTCAGACGCGTGTAAATGTTGCAAATGTATTCATTTCCTATTTTTTCCCTCGTGACAAACTGTTTAGCTACATTCACTCTAACCTATGTAAATGTTGCAAATGTATTCATTTCCTATTTTTTCCCTCGTGACAAACTGTTTAGCTACATACACTCTAACCTATGTAAATGTTGCAAATGTATTCATTTCCTATTTTTTCCCACGTGACAAACTGTTTAGCTACATTCACTCTAACCTATGTAAATGTTGAAATGTATTCATTTCCTATTTTTTCCCTCGTGACAAACTGTTTAGCT